>CATIWK010177074.1:0-11120 GCA_949634005.1 Mallotus japonicus
AGATATGTCTCTTATCTTTCCAGCCCATCTTGAATCAACTCAATCCGAATTCTGTAGACAAACTTATGACCAAAATACTAAATCAGGATACCAAAAGACGAACTCAAAATTAAATCTAAGAATCTCATGAGGATCATATCAGGATTATTGATTAAAATAAAATTTTTCCTTACCATGTCCTTCAGAGGGATTGAGTTTAGGACCACTGAGCCAATCACTTTGAAAATGCCACAAAATATTTTCCTTCGCTCACCATGGAGGCCAAGGTATGAGAAGCAAACCACAAACAATGAGATAGTGAATGCTAGAATCCAACTGGAGAGCATTTTGACTCTCCATGCATTTGTGGCATGCAAAATTAATTTAATGGAAAATGCAAAATGGGCTAATGCTCCAATGCAAAAAATGATGGCCAAGAATATATTGTGTGGAGAAACGAAAGGGACTCCATACCTGTTACCAAATAGGAGAAAAAATCATGGGGTATTGAAAGGGCAAATAACAAAAGTATTGTAATACATGCAATAGCTTAATTGTAGAGAAGTTGCAGGAAAGACATTTTTCAGGTTTGTTTTTCACATGTTTAATTGTTGGTTAATCATATAAGAGTTCATTTCATTTTGTCTCTATACTGTTTTAATCTCATACTAAACCAGCTAAAAATCTTAATTTAGTGGTTGTTTGGTTCGTATTAGGGGCGTCAAAATGGGTTGAATGGGTCGTGTTTAACTGTATGACTCTCACAGCCCGTTTAAATAAATGGGTTGCAAATGGGTTGTAGGTCATACAATTCAGCACGACCCATTTAACCTATTTAATGTATATCACTTATAAAAATATTATTTTTATTAAAAAAATACAATAGTATCCATAATATAATCTTTTGTCATAGCTGCAATCCTCTGCATTTAATACAAATTCAATGTTAAAAAAATTAATTTATATTATCTTTATAAAAAGGAATGCCATATTCATAAAAAAATGATATATCATGCAGCATCACAGTATCTACTACTATTATTTTTGTTCTTCTAGACCAAAGCATTACCAAAATTTAATGTAAACTTGTAGTTCTTTTAGTAATGCAAAATCCTGATAAAAGCAGAGCTAAAATCAGCATATAGCTATCATTTGTTTTCACATGTGCTAATAAATTTAGAATCAATACATTCCTAAGTTTGTGAAGAAATTTTGTCAGTCGGCTATTAACTTAAGTTTAGTCTATTTTAAAATTGTTTTGATTTTGTTGCCATTTGTGTGTTCTACCTAATTAAGGAATTAACATGTACTCTAAAACATGTTACGGTTTTGTTTGAGGAAAATCAAAGCAAACGTTTTTACCAAATACTATAAATAATTAAATCCTAAACTAATGTGAAATGCTAGCTAGGATTATTGATTAAAATAAAATAAAATTTTGCCTTACCATGTCATTCAGAGGGATTGAGTTTGGGACCATTGAGCCAATCAGTTTGAAAATGCCATAAATATTCTCCTTCGCTTGCCATGGAGGCCAAAGTGTAAGAAGCATACGACAAACAACGAGATGGTGAATGCTAGATCCAACTGAAGAGCATTTTGACTCTCCATGCATGTGTGGTGTGCAAAATGAATATAATGGAAAATGCGAAATGGGCTACAGCTCCAATGCTAAAAACGATAGCCAAGAATATATTGTGTGGAGAAACGAGAGGGACTCCGTACCTGTTAGCAAATAGGAGAAAAAATCATGGCGTATTGAAAGGGCAAATAACAAAAGTATTATAATACATGCTGGAGCCTACTTGTAGAGAAGTTGCAGAAAAGACATTTTTCAGGTTTGTTTTTCACATGTTTAATTGTTGGTTAATCAAATAAGAGTTAATTTCATTTTGTCTCTATACTCTTTTAATCTCATAATAAACCAGCTAAAAATCTTAATTTAGTGGTTGTTTGGTTCGTATTAAGGGTGTCAAAATGGGTTCGTGGGTTATGTTCGTGTTGAGTTTACCCACTCTGGTGACACGATTAGGGTCAACACGAACACTACCAATTTATTAATCATGTCAAATATCTCAACCATAATACGACACGAAAATTAAACTGGTTACACGAATACGACACGTGTAACCCATTTAAATAAATGGGTTAAATGGGTCGTGTTGAACTGTATGGCTCGCATAACCCATTTAAATAAATGGGTTGTAAATGGGTTGTAGTTCATACAATTCAACACGACCCATTTAACCTGTTTAATGTATATCTCTTCTAAAAATATTATTTTTCATTAAAAAATACAGTAATATCCATAATATAATAATTTGTCATGGCTGCAATCCACTGCATTTAATACAAATTCAATGTTAAGAAAATAAATTTATGATTTGTTTACAAAAAGTAATGCAATAATTCATAAAAAAAATGATATATCACACAGCATCACAATATCTACTACTATTATTTTAGTTCTTTTAGATCAGATCATTACCAAAATTTAATGTAAACTTGTAGATTTTTTAGTAATGCAAAATCCTTATAAATGCAGAGCTAAAATCAGCATATAGCTATCATTTTTTTTTCACATGTGCTAATAAATTTAGAATCAATACATTCCAAAGTTTGTGAAGAAATTTTGTCAATCGGCTATTAACTCAACTTTACTCTATTTTAAAATTGTTTTGCTTTTGTTGTCATGTGTGTGTTCTACCTAATTAAGTAATTAACATGTACTATAAAACATGTTACAGTTTTTTGTGAGGAAAATCAAAGCAAACATTTTTACCAAATACGATAAATAATTTGATCCTAAACTAACGTGAAGTGCTAGCTAGGATTATTGATTAAAATAAAATAAGTTAAAATTTTGCCTTACCGTGTCATTCAGAGGGATTGAGTTTGGGACCACTATGCCAATCACTTTGAGAATGACATAAAATATTCTCCTTGGCCCGCCTTGGAGGCCAAAGTATGAGAAGCATACAACAAACAACGAGATGGTGAATGCTAGAATCCAACTAGAGGGCATTTTGACTCTCCATGCATGTGTGGTGTGCAAAATGAATATAATGGAAACTGCTAAATAGGCTACTGCTCCAATACTAAAAATGATAGCCAAGAATATATTGTGTGGAGAAACGAGAGGGACTCCATACCTGTTACCAAATAGGAGAAAAAATCATGCAATATTGAAAGGGCAAATAATAAAAGTATTGCTATAGATGCAGGAGCTTAATTGTAGAGAAGTTGCAGAAAAGACATTTTTCAAGTTTGTTTTTCACATGTTTAGTTGTTGGTTAATCATATAAGAGTTAATTTCATTTTGTCTCTATACACTTTTATTCTCATACTGAACCAGCTAAAAATCTTAATTTAGTGGTTGTTTGGTTCGTATTAGGGGTGTCAAAATGGGTTGGTGGGTCCTGTTCGTGTCGGGTTGACCCACTCTGGTGACACGATTAGGGTCAAGATGAACACGACACATTTATTAATCGTGTGAAATATCTCAACCCTAACACGACATGAAAATTGAACGGGTTACACGAATACGACACGTGTAACCCATTTAAATAAATGGGTTAAATGGGTCGTGTTAAACTGTATGACTCGCATAACCCATTCAAATAAATGGGTTGCAAATGGGTTATAGGTAATACAATTCAACAAGACCCATTTAACTTGTTTAATGTATATCACTTCTAAAAATATTATTTTTAATTAGAAAATACAATTATATCCATAATAAAATTATTTGTCGTAGCAGCAATCCACTGCATTTAATACAAATTCAATGTTAAAAAAATAAATTTATAATATGTTTATAAAAAGGAATGCAATAATTCATAAAAAAAAATGATATATCACACACCATCACAATATGTACTACTATTATTTTAGTTCTTTTAGATCAGATCATTACCAAAATTTGATGTAAAGTTGTAGTTTTTTTTAGTAATGCAAAATCCTTGTAAATGCAGAGCTAAAATCAGCATATAGCTATCGTTTGTTTTCACATGTGCTAATAAATTTAGAATCGATACATTCCTAGGTTTGTGAAGAAATTTTGTCAGTCGGCTATTAACTCAAGTTTAGTCTATTTTAAAATTGTTTTGATTTTGTTGTCATGTGTGTGTTCTACCTAATTAAGGAATTAACATGTACTCTAAAATATGTTACGGTTTTGTTTGAGGAAAATAAATGAAACATTTTTACCAAATGCGATAGATAATTAAATCCTAAATTATTGTGAAATGATAGCTAGGATTATTGATTAAAATAAAATAAAATAAAATTTTGCCTTACCATGTCCTTCAGAGGGATTGAGTTTGGGGCCACTGAGCCAATCACTTTGAAAATGCTACAAAATATTCTCCTTCGCTCACCATGGAGGCTAAAGAATGAGAAGCACACCACAAACAATGAGATAGTGAATGTTGGAATCCAACTAGTGTGCATTTTGACTCTCTATGCATGTGTGGTGTGCAAAATTAATATAATGGAAAATGCGAAATGGGCTAATGCTCCAATGCAAAAAATGATAGCCAAGAATATATTATATGGAGAAACGAGAGGAACTTCATACCTGTTACCAAATAGCAGAAAAAATCATGGGGTATTGAAAGGGCAAATAACAAAAGTATTGTAATACATGCAGGAGCTTAATTGTAGAGAAGTTGCAAAAAAGATATTTTTCAGGTTTGTTTTTCACATGTTTAATTGTTGGTTAATCATATAAAAGTTAATTTCATTTTGTCACTATACTCTTTTAATCTCATACTAAACCAGCTACAAATCTTAATTTAGTGGTTGTTTGGTTCGTATTAGGGGTGTCAAAATGGGTGAATGAGTCGTGTTGAACTGTATGACTTGCATAACCCATTTAAATAAATGGGTTGCAAATGGGTTGTACGTCATACAATTCAACACGACCCATTTAACCTATTTAATGTATATCACTTATAAAAATATTATTTTTATTAAAAAAATACAATAGTATCCATGATATAATCTTTTGTCATAGCCGCAATCCACTACATTTAATACAAATTCAATGTTAAAAAAATTAATTTATAGTGTGTTTATAGAAAGGAATGCCATATTCATAAAAAAAAAAGTGATATATCACACAGCATCACAGTTCTACTACTATTATTTTAGTTCTTTTAGTAATGCAAAATCCTTATTAAGCCAGAGCTAAAATCAGCATATAGCTATCATTTGTTTTCATATGTGCTAATAAATTTAGAATCATTACATTCCTAAGTTTGTGAAGAAATTTTGTCAGTCGGCTATTAACTTAAGTTTAGTCTATTTTAAAATTATTTTGATTTTGTTGCCATTTGCGTGTTCTACCTAATTAAGGAATTAACATGTACTCTAAAACATGTTACGATTTTGTTTGACGAAAATCAAAGCAAACGTTTTTACCAAATACGATAAATAATTAAATCCTCAACTAATGTGAAATGCTAGCTCGGATTATTGATTAAAATAAAATAAAATAAAATAAACTTTGCCTTACCATGTCATTCAGAGGGATTTAGTTTGGGACCACTGAGCCAATCACTTTGAAAATGCCACAAATATTCTCCTTCGCTTGGCATGGAGGCCAAAGTATGAGAAGCATACGACAAAGAACGAGATGGTGAATGCTAGATCCAATTGAAGAGCATTTTGACTCTCCATGCATGTGTGGTGTGCAAAATGGATGTAATGAAAAATACGAAATGGGCTACAGCTCCATTGCTAAAAATGGTAGCCAAGAATATATTGTGTGGAGAAACAAGAGGGACTCCATACCTGTTACCAAATAGGAGAAAAAATCATGGGGTATTGAAAGGGAAAATAACAAAAGTATTGTAATACATGCAGGAGCCTAATTGTAGAGAAGTTGCAGAAAAGACATTTTTCACATGTTTAATTGTTGGATAATCCTATAAGAGTTAATTTCATTTTGTCTCTATACTAAACCAGCAAAAAATCTTAATTTAGTGGTTGTTTGGTTCGTATTAGGGGTGTCAAAATGGGTTGGTGGGTCGTGTTCATGTCGGGTTAACCCACTCTGGTGACACGATTAGGGTCAACATGAACACGACCCATTTATTAATCGTGTCAAATATTTCAACCATAACACGACATGAAAATGAAACGGGTTACACGAATACGACAAGTGTAACCAATTTAAATAAATGGGTTAAATGGGTCGTGTTGAACTATATGACTCGCATAACTCATTTAAACAAATGGGTTGCAAATGGGTTGTAGGTCATATAATTCAACTCGACCCATTTAACCTGTTTAATGTATATCTCTTCTAAAAATATTTATTTTTCATTAAAAAATACAATAATATCCATAATATAATCATTTGCCATAGCTGCAATCCACTGCATTTATTACAAATTCAATGTTAAAAAAATAAATTTATAATATGTTTACAAAAAGGAATGCAATAATTCATAAAAAAAATGATATATCACACATCATCACAATATCTACTACTATTATTTTAGTTCTTTTAGATCAGATCATTACCAAAATTTAATGTAAACATGTAGATTTTTTAGTAATGCAAAATCCTTGTAAATGCAGAGCTAAAAGCAGCATATAGCTATCGTTTATTTTCACTTGCGCTAATAAATTTAGAATCAATACATTCCAAAGTTTGTGAAGAAATTTTGTCAATTGGCAATTAACTCAATTTGGGACCACTATGCCAATCACTTTGAGAATGACACAAAACATTCTCCTTGGCTCGCCATGGAGGCCAAATATGAGAAACATACGACAAACAATGAGATGGTGAACGCTAGAATCCAACCGGAGGGCATTTTGACTCTCCATGCATGTGTAGTGTGCAAAATGAATATAATGGAAACTGCTAAATAGGCTACTGCTCCAATTCTAAAAATGATAGCTAAGAATATATTGTGTGGAGAAACGAGAGGGACTCCATACCTGTTACCAAATAGAAGAAAAAATCATGGGATATTGGAAGGGCAAATAACAAAAGTATTGTAATACATGCAGGAGCCTAATTGTAGAGAAGTTGAAAAGACATTTTTCAGGTTTGTTTTTCACATGTTTAATTGTTGGTTAATCATATAATAGTTCATTTCATTTTGTCTCTATACTCTTTTAATCTCATACTAAACCAGCTAAAAATCTTAATTTAGTGGTTGTTTGGTTCGTATTAGGGGTGTCAAAATGGGTTCGTGGGTCGTGTTCATGTCGGGTTGACCCACTCTGGTGACACGATTAGGGTCAACACGAACACGACCCATTTATTAATCGTGTCAAATATCTCAACCATAACACGACACAAAAATTAAACGAGTTACACGAATACGACACGTGTAACCTATTGAAATAAAATAGGTTAAATAGGTCGTGTTGAATGATATAACTCGCATAACCCATTTAAATAAAGGGGTTACAAATGGGTTGTAGGTCATACAATTCAACACGACCCATTTAACCTGTTTAATGTATATCTCTTCTAAAAATATTATTTTTCATTAAAAAATACAATAATATCCATAATATAATCATTTGTCATAGCTGCAATCCACTGCATTTAATACAAATTCAATGTTAAAAAAATTAATTTATAATATGGTTACAAAAAGGAATGCAATAATTCATAAAAAAAAATGATATATCACACAACATCACAATATCTACTACTATTATTTTAGTTCTTTTAGATCAAATCATTACCAAAATTTAATGTAAAATTGTAAATTTTTTAGTAATGCAAAATCCTTATTAATGCATAGCTAAAATCAGCATATACCTATCATTTGTTTTCACATGTGCTAATAAATTTAGAATCAATACATTCCTAAGTTTATGAAGAAATTTTGTCAGTCGGCTATTAACTCGAGTTTAGTCTATTTTAAAATTATTTTGATTTTGTTGCCACTTGTGCGTTCCACCTATTTAAGGAATTAACTTGTACTCTAAAACATGTTACGGTTTTGTTTGAGGAAAATCAAAGCAAACTTTTTTACCAAATACGATAAATAATTAAATCCTAAACTAATGTGAAATGCTTTGCTAGGATTATTGATAAAAATAAAATAAAATAAAATTTTCCCTTACCATGTCATTCTGAGGGATTGAGTTTGGGACCAATATGCCAATCACTTTGAGAATGACACAAAACATTCACCTTGGCTCGCCAAGGAGGCTAAAGTATAAGAAGCATACGACAAACAACGAGATGGTGAATGCTAGAATCCAACCGAAGGGCATTTTGACTCTCCATGCATGTGTGGTGTGCTAAATGAATATAATAGAAACTGCTAAATCAGCTACTGCTCCAATGCTAAAAATAATAGCCAAGAATATATTGTGTGGAGAAACAAGAGGGACTCCATACCTGTTACGAAATTGGAGTAAAAATCATGGGATATTGAAAGGGCAAATAACAAAAGTATTGTAATATATGCAAGAGCCTAATTGTAGAGAAGTTGAAAAGACATTTTTCAAGTTTGTTTTTCACATGTTTAATTGTTGGTTAATCATATAATAGTTCATTTCATTTTGTCTCTATACTCTTTTAATCTCATACTGAACCAGCTAAAAATCTTAATTTAGTGGTTGTTTGGTTCATATTAGGGGCGTCAAATTGGTTGGTGGGTCGTGTTTGTGTCGGGTTGACCCACTTTGGTGACACGATTAGGGTCAACACAAACAGAACCCATTTATTAAACGTGTCAAATACCTCAACCCTAACGTGACATAAAAATTAAACGAGTTATAGGATTACGACATATGTAACCCATTTAAATAAATGGGTCATGTTGAACTGTATGACTCATATAACCCATTTAAATAAATGGGTTGTAAATGGGTTGTAGGTCATACAATTCAACACGACCCATTTAACCTATTTAATGTATATCGCTTATGAAAATATTATTTTTATTAAAAAAATTCAATAATATCCATAATATAATCTTTTGTCATAGTTGCAATCCACTGTATTTAATACAAATTCAATGTTAAAAAAATTAATTTATAGTATGTTTATAAAAAGGAATGCAATATTCATAAAAAAAAAATGATATATCACACAGCATCACAATATCTACTACTATTATTTTAGTTCTTTTAGATCACAGCATTACCAAAATTTAATGTAAACTTGTAGTTTTTTTAGTAATGCAAAATCCTGATAAAAGCAGAGCTAAAATCAGCATATAGCTATCATTTGTTTTCACATGTGCTAATAAATTTTGAATCAATACATTCCTAAGCTTATAAAGAAATTTTGTCAGTCGGCTATTATCTCGAGTTTAGTCTATTTTAAAATTATTTTGATTTTGTTGCCATTTGTGCATTCCACCTAGTTAAGGAATTAGCATGTACTCTAAAACATGTTACGGTTTTGTTTGAGGAAAATCAAAGCAAACTTTTTTACCAAATACAATAAATAATTAAATCCTAAACTAATGTGAAATGCTTGCTAGGATTATTGATAAAAATAAAATTTTCCCTTACCATGTCATTATAAGGGATTGAGTTTGGGACCACTAAGCCAATCACATTGAGAATGACACAAAATATTCTCCTTGGCTCACCATGGAGGCCAAAGTATGAGAAGCATACGACAAACAATGAGATGGTGAATGCTAGAATCCAACTAGAGGGCATTTTGACTCTCCATGCATGTGTGGTGTGCAAAATGAATATAATGGAAAATGCAAAAAGGGCTATAGCTCTAATGCTAAAAACGATAGCCAAGAATATATTACGTGGAGAAACGAGAAGGACTTCGTACCTATTACCAAATAGGAGAAAAAATGATGGGGTATTGAAAGGGCAAATAACAAAAGTATTGTAATACATGCAGGTGCCTAATTGTAGAGAAGTTGCAGAAAAGACATTTTTCAGGTTTGTTTTTCACATGTTTAATTGTTGGTTAATCATATAAGAGTTAATTTCATTTTGTCTTTATACTCTTTTAATCTCATACAGAACCAGCTAAAAATCTTAATTTAGTGGTTGTTTGGTTCGTATTAGGGGTGTCAAAATGGGTTGGTGGGTCGTCTTCGTGTCGGGTTGACCCACTTTAGTGACACGATTAAGGTCAACACCAACAGGACCCATTTATTAATTGTGTCAAATATCTCAACCCTAACGCGAGATGAAAATTAAACGGGTTACACGAATACGACACGTATAACCCATTTAAATAAATGGGTTGAATGTGTCGCATTGAACTGTATGACTCGCATAACCCATTTAAATAAATGGGTTGCAAATGGATTGTAGGTCATACAATTCAACACGACCCATTTAACTTGTTTAATGTATATCACTTCTAAAAATATTATTTTTCATTAAAAAATACAGTAGAGTCATTCTATAATACAAACATGTGTATCTATACAAATGCAATTAGAACGGTTAGATTACTGCTAATTTAATTACAACCATGGATATATATTATAGGTATTGGTACACAAAAATGATCAATGGTTATAATTAAATAAAAATAAATCCAACGGCTCTAATTCCATTTGCATAGATACAAACGTTTGCACCATAGAAAGAGCCAATACAATAATATCCACAGTATAATCATTTGTCATAGCTGCAATCCACTGCATTTAATACAAATTCAATGTTAAAAAATTAATTTATAGTATGTTTATAAAAAGGAATGCAATAATTCATAAAAAAAAAATGATATATCACACAGCATCACAATATCTACTACTATTATTTTTGTTCTTTTAGATCAGATCATTTGAAAATTTAATGTAAATGAGCATATAGATATCATTTGTTTTCACATGTGCTACTAAATTTAGAATCAATACATTCGTAAGTTTGTGAAGAAATTTTGTCAGTCGGCTATTAACTCGAGTTTAGTCTATTTTAAAATTGTTTTGATTTTGTTGCCATTTGTGTGTTCTACCTAGTTGAGGAATTAACATGTACTCTAAAACATGTTACAATTTTGTTTAAGGAAAATCAAAGCAAACTTTTTTACCAAATACGATAAATAATTAAATCCTAAACTAATGTGAAATGCTAGCTAGGATTATTGATTAAAATAAAATAAAATAAAATTTCGCCTTACCATGTCATTCAGAGGGATTGAGTTAGGGACCACTGAGCCAATCACCTTG
>CATIWK010177086.1:0-25890 GCA_949634005.1 Mallotus japonicus
TTTGAAAAAATTAGTATAAATTAGTAATTTTTATACTTTAGTTGAAATTATTGTTAATTATTATGTTTTTGACAGAATTTGAGTAATAAATAGTATTAAAATAATTTTTATGAATTATTTCATATTTTTAGCTAATTATTAGTAATTTTTGGAAAAATATGTGAATAATAATTTTATTTATTATTTTTAAGCTTAAATGATTTATTTGATAACTTTATAATGTACTTAAGTAATTTAAATGGTTATTTACAATTAATGTTAATTTAATTGTAAGATTTGAATTGTGTATGTTTATTGACGAAAATTTAAGTATAAACTAAAATTTTACTATTTATTTGAAAATAAATATGTTTTAATGTTTCATTATGGAAATAAATTAATTTGTGGTATTAAATGAGATTTTATGATTTTTGGTGATTTATTGAAAATTATATTATTTTATTGGTTGTTGTGAAATTGGTTCTCGGTTGGGCATTTAGTGTAGTTCGGGGGCCCAACCTGAGATTTGATGTTGTGACAATATTCTAAGTGTGTTTTTGTGCAGGAACGACTCTACTTTTAGTAAAGAGATGTCCGTTTTACAGAGGAGACTCTGCTGAATTTTCGGTAGATTTCTCGTAAAACGTGACATCGGCATGTGTTGAATTTCTAGTTTTAGTTGAGTTGTGTCTTTGGTCGAGTCAGTTTCGTCAATCTTATAGTTTTCATAATTCCGAGAATTTTCATGAATTTATTTATTTTATTTTACGAGCATATTTTAAATAAATATTATTTATTTTAGAGAACTCCGGGACTCGAGCTGTAGCACCAGGGCAGCAGAGAACGCGTCGCCCGGCACGCTCAACCTGTGAGTTAAATTTATGAAATGTGTGTTGCGCGTGTTTTCATTATATTTTCAAGTAATTAAAAATAATAAAGAAATGATTATATGATTGATTTATGAATATATTTACATTGCCATATGCATGATTTTATATGGTTATTACTATGAATAGTATTAAAAAGTATGCTTTAAATGGAAATTAATTCATTATGCTTTATTTATTTATTTAGTTATTTATTTGTTCATTCATTTGATCATTTATTTTATTTATTTATTTATCTATGCTTAAATTGGATTTGGAGAAATGGTAGAACATGCTACCTAGTGGGTGTCACTAGGACCACGTGCGCACGGGTATGATCATATGTGGTGTATGTGAATATGCTCGGTGGAGACTGGTGCTCTCGAGCGGTGTTGTGATCGAGCTCGGTGGAGACTTGTGCTCTCGGGCTGGAAAAAGGGATGTAACTCGGTTGAACTTGCTCTCGGGACATCAATATGGAATAAGTGAAATGACTGTGGCAGTAACTCGGTTGATCTTGCTCTCGGGACAGCAGTCACTTGGATTAAAGAGAGCCGAAAGGCTATTAGAATAATGGTTTAGGTGTTCTACCAGGTTTTCCACTAGAATAATTATTTTATATATTTTCGTACGAGGATTTCATATTAAGTTGATTTAAGAATTTTAAAGAGATTTTATATAAATAATATCGAGAAAAGTAAATGAATTTAATAATTATAATTATTTTATTCTATTTTATTTTAAAAAGGGTTTTAACAAATGGTTTTAAAACCAGCATGCATTTTATAAAATTGATTCACTCAGTGAGGTCTAACCCCCCTCAATTATTTTTTCAGGACTCATTACTTCAGACCTCGTTTAGTATTTCTCTTCGTCGGACTCTTTCTTCTCCGGTTGGTTATTGTAGATCTTAGACTATCCTTTCTTGTATTAATTAGACACTGCAGTAGTAGTATGTGAGGTGTTTATTGATCGAGATTGTGTACCTGTTTGTTGTAAAACATTTATTGAGATATTTATTTATGGAGAATTCTTTATGTAATGAAAAGTTGTTAATTCGATGTGATATTTGTGGTTATATTTGTTGTGGATATTATGTTTAAGGCTTGTTACGGGTTCCGGATTCAAAAGAATTCCCGTTCCCTAGCGCCGGTCATGACTCCCGGGTTTGGATCGTGATAATTTTAATTAGGTTAACTTCTATCTTATCTCTAAAAAAAATGCTAATTTAATTGAAAATATATTGTCTATTCTAATTAGGTAAATTTTATTTTATCTCTAATAAAAATTAAATTAATTAAAATATAATTCTAATATGAAAGTATATTTCCTATTTTAATTATAGGTTAACTTATATCTTATCTCTAATAAAAATAAATTAAATAAATTAAAAAATAATTCTAATATAATTCAAAGTATATTTCCTATTCTAATTAGGTTAACTTCTATTTTATCTCTAATAAAAATGAAATTAATTAACACATAATTCTAATTTAATTGAAAGTATATTTCCTATTTTAATTATATTAACTTCTATTTTATCTCTAACAAAATTAAATTAATTAAAATTTTAGCAGTAATTTCGTTAAAAATATATATTTTTCTATTTTATATGATATTAATGTGAAAAATGTTGAAAGATTGTTGTGTCTATATAGAAAATTCATAAAAAAAATGCAATAAAATTAATATATTATAACTCTATCAAGTTGTAAAATTAGATTAATATTTAGATAAAATATTGAAAGAGTGTTGTATAATTGTTCAAATAGAAAATTTACTAAAATTGTAATAAATTATATGTTATAATGTAGCACTATCAGGATTGAAAAATTAAATTGACATATGAATAAAATAATACTCTTATTATTTTTAAATGCTTATTAAATTAAAGTTTATTAAGTAAATAATTATAATTAATTAAAATTTTTATTGTCTTGTATTTGTAATTATATTTTTTAAAAAATAGAGCATATACTTTGTTTGAAAGTATATTTTTTTTATAAGAAAAGTAATATAATCATCATTTTTAGATATTTTTATAAAATTTAACGAAAAAGAGTTAGAATTAAATTAATTAATATTTATCATTTAATTATTAGTTGAACTTAAAAAATTTCATTAAATTAATTTTTGACTAAATAAAAGTATTAATATTAAAAATATAGAAGAAATAAAGCATCATAGCTCAAATAAAAATTTTACTTAAATTATAATAAATTATAAGTTTAATGGGATTGTAATATTTAAATTGTTATATATAGAAAACATAACTTTTATTAGTTTTAAATTTTTATTAAAAATAACTAATAATTTTTTATTATCTTATGATTAATTATGACTATAATATTTTTTATATGAAATTAGTTATAGAGTTGAGAAACTTAATTGTAAGAAATATTGAGGAAATATCATATGATTATTTAAATAAAAGATTTATCAAAATTGTAATGAATTATAACTGTATTAAGTTAATATTAAATTGTTATATAAATAAATAACACTATTATTATTATTAAAACTTTTATTTAATAATAGTAGTAGTAGTAGTAGTAATAATAATAATAATAATAATAAGCCCCGCATGGTTATTGCTTAGTGTTTTGAGGTTTTGGCCTCCGTTTGTATCAAAATAATAATAATAATAATAATAATAATAATAATAATAATAATAATATGTTTAATAATTTATTTACTATACGTTACGAGTCTAAAAATTTTTTTGTTCACGTGCAAAACACGTGGTTGTTTACTAGTATATATATATATATATATATAGACACACACACACGTAGGATAGGTCAAGTTTGTGGCGGATCAACTTCAACCCTTCACTACCTTTCACTAAGGAAAAAAGCTTAATTTGCCAAAGTAGATATGTAAATTTTTAGATTTTATTTTAGACCAATAAAATATTTTCGGTCTACAAAATAATTTAATTAGACTAATTAAATATTTTAGTCTAATAAATTTATAAAGATTTTAGGCCAATCAAATATTTTAAAAAATGCCATTAAGATAATAATAAATAAATGATAATTATAAAAATCATTTATTTAAATAATGATGCAGATGAGCCAATCAAATTGCATCAAAGGTAGTTAAAATAAATCCTACCACTAGAGTTATGAAATTTCATAACACTTCCACTACCTCTACAAAATGCCTATAAATAGAGGTGGCTCCCAAGCTCTCAAGATATCAAGGTAGAATTTAGAACATAAGATTTTTTTTTAGGGTTATGTATTTGTATTATAAGAAGAAGCTGCTATTTTTAATTACCATTTTAGTTAGATAAATATTTATAAATGTTTAACTTTAGTTCAGAAGTGATATTCATTCACCCCTGTACTCAAGTTAGGTGGGTCAGGATCATACTCATCTAATGAGAGTGCTGGAGGGAAGGGGTGTCACAAATGTTCCTTTCGAGTGGGATGAGGCATGTTGCAATGCTTTCAAAAGCATTAAAACATATGTCTTAAGTCCACCTATTTTAAAAGCTTCAATTTTGGGACGTCCTCCCATCCCTTATATATCAATGCAAGAGCGCTCATTAGGAGTTTTGCTAGCTCAAAAGAATGATAAAGGAAAAGAGAATGCGCTCTACTATCTTAGTTGCATGTTGAATGGAGCTGAGTTGAAATATACACCAATTGAACAAATGTGTTTAGCTTTAATGTTTGCTATAAAGAAGTGAAGGAATTATTTGTAAGCTCATTTCGTTCATTTAATTTCTCAAGCAGATCCTATTAAATACATCATGTCAAAGCCAGTTCTTTACATCCCTCAGAAGGCAGTTAAAGAAAAAGCTTTTGCAGATTTTCTTGTTGATCATCCAATTCCTGATGACTTTGAATTCTCTGAAGACTTTTCCAGATGAAGATGTTTTCTTTATAAAGCTTCCAAGTCCTTGGAGAATGTTCTTTGATGAAGCAGCTAGACGTAATGGTGCAGGTGTTGGAGTAATTTTCATTAGCCCAGAAGGAGATCTTTTGCCTTTTACATTCAATTTAAAAGGACTTTGCTCAGATAATATGGCAGAGTATCAAGCCTTGATTATGGGATTAGAGATGGCAATCAATATGCAAATTTCAAATCTCAAATTTTTGGAGATTCAAAGTCGATCATTAATCAACTTCTCATGCTCTATGAAGTAAAGAAATTTGAGTTAATGCCTTATTTCAAGTATGCTTTAAAGTTAGTAACTTAATTTGATACCTTCTTTTTTTTTTTTTTTTGAAAACTAATTTGATACCTTCTTAATTAAGCATGTTTCATGGAAAGAGAACCGACAAGCAGATGCCTTGGCTAATTTGGCATCAACACTAGTTGTATCAGATGAGGAGATTAAAGTCCCAATTTGTTAACGAATGGTTATTTCATCATCAATTAAAATTGAAGATAAAGATAAAGTAAATGCTGTCTGTTTATGAAATTGACAGGGATGATTGGTGTCAACCACTCATTGACTATTTAGAATATGGAAAATTTCCAAATGATGTACGCAATAAAACTGAGGTTAAACATTGGGCTCTTAGATGGATATACTATATGGGAACCCTTTATAGACGTTCCTTTAATGGTATTGTTGAAACTCAAATTTTAACGGTTCCCCCTAAAGATCCGATGATGAAGGTTTCCTGTCGACCAGACATGGGGGAAAATTTCTTTGGAAGTCTTCTCGTGCATGCTCAGACAAGATGAATACCCAAAAAAACCCGAACCGAGCCTCCAAAGTGCAAAACTAGTCACCGAGTCACTAAGTCGTACTCCGATTTTGCGAATTATGAATTATTAGAATGATAAGTCACTCATTTTGAGCAATCGTTGCTCAAAACGTGCAACTTGTTAGACCGGTGTTCATCTCATAAGATCGGAGTTCAACTTTGTGAAAAAAAGAAGCCGATTTTGATAAAATGGACATCAAAAACACATCCGTAAGCCTCAAAAACCCCAAAAGTTAATCGAAAAAGACCTGAAAGTGTCACGCGCGCACAATTTCGCACTGTAGCACGTGCAATCATGTGGCTCTAGCTCGAGCACACGGCCACACTGTCAAGCACGAGGCCATATGCTTTGAGCACGCAACCACGCGGTCAACGAGCGATCACGCAGTCCTGTACACATACGTGCATAAAACTGCGTATACACGCGCCTTGGGACTCCTATAAATAGAGGTCACTCACCAACAAAGGTAAATATTCACTTTTTTCTATAAATAGAGGTCTCTACCTCCCATTTTAGGGGGACCCAAAAAATATACCGAAACTCTACCAAATTAAAGACTCATGACTCATATTCTACACATTTGACCAAATCTCTACATTTTTCTTATGATTTAGATCTAAAATCAAAATCCAACCACATCTAAGTCAAAGCACACTACAAGGGTAATCACCTGATCCCTCCGAGGATCTCCTAACTATTTTTAATTAAAAATTGCATTTTTATTGTAATACCCCGACTCTTCAATTTATTAAGTTAAATTAAAGGATTTGCAGTGTTAATAATATTTTAATTTATCTAAGATTATTATTTAATGAAATTTAATTAAGTTATGTATTTAATATTATTTTCATTATTATCATTGATTTTATTAAAGCTTGTTAACTTGTGGATATATATATATATGTGCATGCATGTATTTAATAAATATGATTAGGTATATATGCATATATTCATTTTTACATGTATACATGTTTACTAAAGTGTGTGATAATTATAAATACACTATATTATACTAGTGTGTATATATATATATATACTTTGACTATTTGTGTACTATATATATATATATATATATACATTTGAGATATGTGGTGTAGAGATTTTAGTAATTATTATTGTTATTATTATTATTATTATTATTTAAAAAAAAACAAAAACACATGTGCATAAAACCCCTTTTCTTTCCCTCCCTTCTCTCTCTTTCTTTCCCCTCTTCTTCTCTTTCCCTTCTCTTCCCTTTTTTCTTCTTCTTCGTGCGATCTCCTTCCTTGTACGTGACAGCATCTCTTCCTCTGCTGCAACTTTTTTTTTCTTTCCGTCGGAAATTCTGCATCTTCACCGGAGCTGTTCTTGATAGCATTCCGGTAGACTTCGAGCTTAGATTAAAGCTCATTCCTTGAGCTTTAGCAACCTGGAGTCCATTGTAGGTAACTCCCTTCCAATTCTTCAATTTTTAGACTTTTGTTTCTAGGTTTTAATTTGGGGATTTTGTGATTTTTTGAATAATTAGTTAAGTCTTTGTTAAATTGTTGATTAATTAGTGTTTAGGGAGTTTAATAGTTGATGTATATGTGATTTTACAATTTTTGAGATTTTATTTGATTTAATTGATATATTTTAGTAAACTTTGATTTGTAAATTTATTATGTAAATTTATTTTAATTGATGATTATTGGTTTAAATTGATGATTAATTGAGTATTATATATTTTCTAGGTTAACTTAATTTTTAGGAATTTTATTGTGAATTATTTGAATTTATTTTGATTTATGAGTAATTTTGTTAGTTAATAATTGTATTTTGGGAAAATTATATATATTTACCTTGAGTTAAATTTTGGTTATATTATGTATTTATTAATGATTTTTATTTTTAGAATGCATATATAGATTTATCTAGAATTTTAAAGTATATATATGTATATGGAGTTAGTAAGTTTTTGACAAATTTTAATTAAAAATATTATGTATGTTGTAAATTTTAATTGTTAGAAGTACAAATTGAATTTTATTAACTAAGCTAGTATGTTAGAATATTTATTGAATTTTTATTATTTAATTTCTGGAAAAATATATATATTTGAGCTAAATGGATTTTTGGTTAGATTTTAATTAAAATTAGAATGTATATAGTTATTTTTATTTATTATAGATGAAATTATTAATTATTAGTTAAATTAGTAATTTTTGTATTTTTACTAATTTTAGTGATTTTCATATTTTGATTGATTTTAATGTTAATTATGTTATTTTCGGGAAAGTTAATATCAATTAGTAAATTTGAAGTTTTAGTTGAGATTATTTGTAAATATTATATATTAGATGAATTTTTTTTTAATGAATGATGTTAATAATATAATTTTTACGAATTAAATTCTATTTTTTTAGCAAATTATTATTATTATTTTCGGTGGAATTTATAGAAAATGGATTTGATTAGTAGTTTTCGAAGTTATATGATTAATTAGTTAATTTTATGTTACAAGTGAGTAATTTTAACTAATATTTGTTAATTATGCTAATTTACATATAAGATATGATTTTATCGCATTTATGGGCTTTAATTAGAAAAATATTGGTTATAAACTTGAATTTGATAAATGGTGAGAAAAAAATAAAATAACCTATTTAATGTTTTTAGGAATTATTTTAAAGATTTCATAATCTTTATATTATTTTAGTAGGTATTTAATATTTCTGTTATGTGGTTGTGAATTGGAGCTCGGTTGGGCAATTGTGCAGTTTGGGGGGCCCAACCGAAGCTGTTGAGCTTCTGTGAATATTTGTAGTATAATTTCCTTGCAGGTTGACCCTACTTTGTAGGGAGGTGTCCGTTTTACAGAGGAGACTCTGTCGAATTTTTGGTAGATTTCTCGTAAAACGTGACACCTAGTCTAGTATAGTAGAGTCGTCTTTTAATCAGTCTTTTCTGTAGAATTCTAGAATATTAGGAGCTTTATTTTAATTCTACTTTATTTCTGTCTTTAGCTGCGCCTCCCGTAGAGTCTTCAGGTCGAGGTCGAGCACGACTTCCCAGAGGAACGCATTCAAACTGTAAGTTCATAATTGAACTGTGTGTAGGTTTTCAAAGTTAATTTTATAAATATGTTGAGCATGCAAACATTGGATCCTTATTTAATTATTTAATTGCTATTTTAATTCATTTTATTTTTATTACTGTAATCTTTCTGGCTTAGATATATTTTATTATTTTAAATATAAAAAAAATCGGTAGAACGGGCTACCTGATGGGTTTCATCAGGACCATGTGCGCGCCAGTAGGATTGAGAGTGAGTTAAAAAAAATAAAAGAGAGGATTTAGCTCGGTTGACGCTGTACTCTCGAGCTATTAGTTAAGGTTAATACTACTGGGGCTGGTAACTCGGTGGATGCTGTGCTCTCGGGACCGCCAGTAGTATTTGGATTAAGTGAAAGGACTGCGGCTGTAACTCGGTTGATGCTGTGCTCTCGGGACGGCAGTCTTTGGATTAAGAGAGTCAAATGACTACTAGAAATTAATGGTTTAGGGTTCTACCTAGTTTTCAAAATAACTGTTTGATATATATTATTATATGTTTCAAAAAGGATTTAATTATAAAATATAAAACTTTATATTTTCATAAATTATATTTATTTTAAAAAGGTTTTCAAACTGCATACATTTCTTTTATTAACTTACTCAGTGAAGTCTGATTGCCCTCAACTTTTTTTTCAGGATCTCGGGGATCTTCGGTTAGTCGACCTACTTTACGCCAGAGTACTTCTTCACCGGCTATTCTATGTAGGTTAATATGATGTACCATCATATTGTGTTTGTATTTTAGAACACTACAGTAGACATATTTTAAATGTGATGTACTTTATGTATTATTTATGTTAAACATTTGTATAAGAATGAATATTATTTTAATGACTACGAGATTTGGATTTTTATGATAAATGTGTTATTTATTTCATTTTAAGCATTTCATTTATTTTATTGCTCAGTAATTACTGTTTTGTTTCGCGAAAAATTTTTAAGGCTTACTATGAGTTTCGGGTACTTTAAGTATTCTCATTCCCTAGTACCGGTCACGGACCTTTAGGTTCGGGTCGTGACATTTATCATCTTCTTCATCTCATTTCTATCATTTTTTTTTATCATTTATTGCATTTTTATTCATCTTATTGTGAACATTTACTATATTGATAAAGTTGTGATTTTTGTGGTGATCTTGAAGTTTGGGATTAAGATATGTAGAAGAAGTGGGTAGTTCGGTTGATTTCGGGAGTGTTTGCATTCATTTTTACATTTTTCCATCATTTTTGCATCATTTTTCCTTTATATAAAAAAATGGGTATTTTTGTGTAAAGTTAGCATTTTTATTATTATTTTTGCATCATTTTAATTTATTTTTTATGCTGCATTTTTATTAATATTTCTGCATTTTTCTAATTTTTATTATTATTTTATTGTATTTATGCTATTTATGGTAAATTTGGTCTTTTTATCATAAAGTCTCCATTTTTATGGTGAAAATGACATCTTATCATTTCAATATTTTTTTATTTCTGTAATTTTATTTATTTATGCATTTATTTCTATATTTTTATTATTTTTTTGGTATTTTTGCAATTTTTATTGCATTTATGCCTTTTATAGTAAATTTGGTCCTGTTATCATAAAGTTCATATTTTTATGGTAAAAATGCCATTTTTATTATTTTTATTACTTCATTACTGCCATATTTATTTATTTAGTTAATTATTTCTGCACTTTATCTATTTTTGTTGTCTTTTTCTATTTTTGTTGATTTTATGCTTTTTTATAGTGAATTTGGTATTTTTATCATAAAGTTCACATTTTTATGATAAAAATATCATCTTCATTATTTTTATATATTTATTGCTATCATCTTTATTTATTTATGGATTTATTTCAGCATTTTTATTATTTTTATTACTTTTTTGCAATTTTTATTGTTTTTATCCCTTTCATGGTAAATTTGATATTTTCATCATGGAGTTCACACTTTTATGGTGAGAATATCATCTTCATCATTTTAATTTATTCATTTCTGTATTTTTATTTATTTATATTAATATTTCTATATTTTTATTATTTTTTTTGCATTTTTGTAATTTTTATTGCCTTTATACCTTTTTAAGGTAAAATTATCATTTTTATCATAAAGTAGATATTTTTATGGTGGAAATGACATCTTTACCACTTTGATTATTTTTAATTATGCATCTTATTATTTTTATCATATTAATTTGTTTTTATTATTTGTAGTTCTCATCTTTATGGTGAAGATAATGTTTTTTATCATTCTTTTTATTATTTCACTTGCATTGTTATTATTTTTATTGCATATTTATTATCTTTGTCATCTTTATTATTTTCTTTGATAAATTTACTATTTTCATCATAACGTTAATATTTTTATGGTGAGAATAACATCTTTATCACTTTTATTATTTTATTTGCACTTTTCCATTTTGATTTCGTAATATTTATTCCATCATGAAAATCTTATCTTTAATAATACAGATGATGACTTCACACCAAAGTACCCAAATTCCAAACCTAGCATTATGCATCCATTAGCATCCTTGTTTGCTTATGTGTTTAATTAATTAATTATTTATTTATTTCAAGTTATGAATGAATGAAATATATTAAATTCTCCTAAATGTGATGTGTGCTTGCATGTGTATGAAAACTAACCTTTGTTTTGCAGGTTTATTAGAATAGGTTTATTTTATTTCCTTTTTATTATTTTAATGTAATTAATAGAATAGGCTTTTTCCAAGGTAATGTAATCCTTAATCCTAATTCCCCTTTTATTTCCTATTTTGGATGTATTTATTAGAATAGGCTCTTTTCTTGGGTTGTAATCCTTAATCCCTTTCCCTATTTTATTTATTTTGTTTATTTGCTTGTTTATTTTGATTATTTCTTGCATGCTTGTGTACTACTTGCTACATGCTTACTTGCTTGCATGATCATCTGCTTGATTGATGAATGCTTGTTTATTTGTTTATTATGTGGTGAATGCTTGTCAATCCAACTATCCCGCGCTTCATTTCCAATTTAAACTGACTAATCAACAAGTGTGTTAAAATGCATCATAAAACCAAAACTAGGGTGAAGTAGTGAATGAATAAACATGTGTATGATAAGAAACAAGATAAGTAACTCCTACCCCCCGAACTTGGATTTTCTAGTTATAGAAGTGGATTTTTCACTTCTTCCCAATTCAAGTCGGGTGGCGACTCCAATCTATAAAGCATATTCAGGCAGAACCTCCAACAAATAATAACAACAGAAATCCAATACATGGTCGCCATTAGCCTGTGTGCCCCGATGCTATAAACGTAACATGATCTTGAAAATGATCACTGGTTTCTGGTGACTTCACTAGGGACTACTGATTTGAGGGGTATGAATGAAAGACTATTTTCTATTATACATGACTTGTTTATTCACTTTCACAACAACATAATTGCATATCATCACACTCACCACATGCACCTTGGTCCCTAAACCCTCGATAATATTGAATGACATTGCCACCATGATTCCATTCGAGTCACGAGGCGATGAAGATAGGTATTATCACCTTTAGTCTTTACTCGGTCAAGAAAAGCTGTAGGTCTTAAAGTGACGCGGCCCGGCTCCCAAGTCCAAAATGGGGTACTTTTTTTCTCGATTAGGTAAAAGAATGCTAAATTCTCTGACCGAAGTCCGTAACCCTAGTCATATGGAGTGCATTCTCACTAAATGGAACCCAAGCCATAAGCTAGATGCAGCTCATATAAATAAACCAGTAGAAATATCCCCTAGGATCACACCTAGCTCTTACAGGCTATCCTTATCTTGATGCTGTCCGTTTGGCATGATATTTAAAAATGATATGACATCTTTAGTGTCTGCCACCATTTGCTATCATTATGTCAGTCTTCATAAACTGTCCATACTTAGGCTCGTATGATCCTCGTTTACCTTGTGTAAGCCTGATACGTAAGGAATGACAAGAATCATACACCTCAGTTTGGATAGTCCATAAGGGCCAACAAATAGTTACACCCTTTGATGATGGAACCTATAGAAGTCATCCATTTATCCTTACCAGATCAAGTGGATGAATCAAGAATTTAACTAGATTGTGAACACTCATGCTGAGAGAATCAAATTGTAAACTATCAAATAAAACTTTCATGTCTCGTAGTAATCACACCGAATATTGATGAGAGGGATATGAACTTGGATCCCTTCTGTTGACTATAGTCTATACGCTTGCGGGCGCGCATGAGCTATAGACGCCATTAGTGACCCGATAATTGGGCCTCTCATTGATATTATGTGGTTACCTCGAGTACATTTAGGTATTGCTCCTTAGTTTACCTCTTGAGTCTGATTATCATGAATGGAAACAGCCTAGTCTGAGAGTGGAACCATAGTCCCCTGATGGCTATGATTCAAAAACCCACCTAGGATAGAATTCTCTACTACGTGGAGTAATAAGGTTGGAATGAGAGATTGCTTGTGTTTGGTTTGTTTATTTTACAGGTTTTACACTAACCATATTTGTTTATTTTGTTTTCTTTTCTTTTGTCATGCTTACATACATACACATAAGATATTTCATCATGTACTAACTCATGCTCTTCTTACAGCCATTTTTGCATCACCACATTAGCAAGGTTATAATTGTCATACCATGCATACAAACTAACCCTTCTCTTTTACAGAGTTCATCGTGTCATACACGCATGCATGATTCCTTTTATCATCCTAACATGCATAATTGTGCAGAAACATAGCTCCTCGATAGTCTCATAGACTCAAGGCTACTAAGCATGCCAGTACTAGTCCGATTATTCCTATGACCAATCCAGTTTAAGAGATAATGGCTCAGAACATAGAAGAATAGTTGAAAGATGCTCTTAAGAAACTGATGAATGATGAAACCCTGTCTGATTTTCTAAAGAAAGATATGAAAGCTACAATGGAACAGATGATCCGTGAGAAAGAAGAATAGGGAGAAGCTTCTGCATCAGTTAATGCGAAGATTGACAGAGGAAAAAATAAAGTGCCCACTCCGAGATTATTCATTGAGGATGATGAGTACTACCAGGCTATGAGATGGACACTTCCCCAGCCAACTGCTAAACCAATCAATTTGACTAAGTCCGAGCCATCAGAGGAGGTCAAGATACTGGCTAATAGGATGGCTTAGCTTGAGTTCTCACTTAAAGAGAAGAGTGCTACAAGAAGTCACTACTACACCGACCTCTCATTGTTTAAGGATGAACCTCTGCCTGAAGATTTCAAACTCTTAAACTTCACTAAATTCAATGGCACTAGGGATCCTCGAGTCCACTTGAGACAGCATGCTACTTTCATGGATTCTAAAAAGTTGACTGAATCTCTGATTGTGAAATTTTTCTTTACTTCACTAGAAGAAGGGCCAAGAGCATGGTTCTTTGACTTAGAAGATGAGATCAAGAATGACTGGATACTTCTCACACAGAAATTCATTAAGCAGTATGAATACAACACTCAGTTGGATGTCATGCGACGTGACCTGGAGACCATATGACGGAAAAGTGGTGAGAGTTTCTCATACTACATCGCTCGATGGAGAGGAAAAGCTGCCTTGATGAGGGATAGACCTCTAGAGGATGAACAGATAGAGATGGTAATCAAAGGAGCCCTGCCTCATTTCCACAAACAGATGCCATTCGTCCATTACCCTACCTTCAAAGCACTTCACCAAGCTAGCATCAGAATTGAAGATGAGGAGATCTCTCAACCCAAGAACCCTTACTGAAAACCAACACAGCCTACTCAAAACACCCGTTCCACTGAGACAAACCTAATTATTAACACTTTGAGAAACTGCAGATACTTAAACTTCAGCTACCCTTATCCAAAATCTTCTAAAGACTCCAGCAAAAAGGCCTCCTCAAACCTCTTGAACTAAGACCTCTACCAAACCCATTGCCACCTCGTATTAACCCCAATCTCTATTGCCATTTCCACCAAATGCCTAGCCATACAACTGATGATTGTTACATCCTAAAAGATCGAATCCAAGACCTCATAGACTCTGGCAAGATTGAAGACCCTGAAAAGCAGCTTAATGTCAAAACCAACCCTCTACCTAATTATCGAAACATACCACCACCAGCATCCTATGCCATCTCCTAGAGGTTGTCCGAGTCCTTTATCGAGAACTCCATTCAAGACATTCTGGAGAATGAGATAAATAAGCTTGAAAAGGAATAAAGGGAACTATTGGCCATACTAGAAGCATACTTTCTGGGCACAATGAAATAAATAGACACTCTGAAACAAATAGACACTCCTAAGTCTGATGAGAAGGCTAAGGAAGAGCCGAAGGAAAAGAAAGAAGTTTGGGACTTGTTAGGACAACCATATAGAAAGTTTGATTTTAAGGTGAAATATACTGCTCCTCCTTCAGCTGTTTTCAAGAAGGAAGACATTGTACCCTCTGGATGGGAAGTTGAATTTAATAAAGAAGATAAGGTCATCACCGTTCCACTACTAAACGCACCATACGTAATGGGAATCAGCATATGGTATGACTCTGATGAGGAACCATCAGTTAACCATGTGACCAGAAGTGGGAGACTATATCAGCCTACTGAGAAAGACATGGTAAAAGGGAAAGAAGTTACCAAGAAAGTCGTTATAAAAGAGAGTGAACTCACTACTCAAGTAGAAGAAGATCCAGTCTTGAAGCAGCTCTAAAAAATCCAAGCTCAAGTCAGTATTTGGGATCTTTTGATGACATCGGAGAAATACCAAAATGCTCTGGCACGTACTTTGGATGATACATAGATTTCTTTGGACACTACTCCCAATGATATGATAGCTTCATTACTTCCAAAACCCAACAGTGTTGTTTCCTTCTCTGATAATGATCTTCCACTATAAGGGAAAGCTCATAATAGGCCTTTGTTCATCCAAGTGGTCATGAGAGCTAAGAAGACATCATATGTTATGGTTGATGATGGATCAGCCATCAATGTTTTCCTACTCAGGCTAATCCATAAGTTTGGAATACCAGTTGAAGAGCTTGAAGCATCCGACTTGATAATTAGGGCTTATGATGACTCTAAAAAGCAAGTAGTAGGAACCTTCAAAGCGACTGTCACTATGGGAGAGATTAAGTCTATTGTGGAATTCATAGTGTTGGATATCCTGCCTACATTTATTCTACTATTAGGAAGACCTTGGTTTCATCCACTGGGAGGAGTGCCATCTACTTTGCACCAAAAAATCAAGTTCCCACTTAACGGAAAGGTAGCCACTGTCGAAGCTGAGACTAATATTCTGGTTGCATGCATGAATGTAACCCCTCTAGCCTTTCAAGTATTAGTAATCAATGAAGACTGGGTCAGTCCAAAGGTAACAGCCATGATAAAAAAGATAAGTTATGAACCGGGAATTAGGCTCATAAAGAAGAAGAATAGGATTTCAAAACTGCCAGACTTTAAGGGACAGACTAGTAAGCAAGGATTGGGGTATGATCCAACCATGGACAAGGGAAAGAAGACTACTTTCATTTTCAAAGGCCTCTCCAAGTACCAAGGTTAGCCTGAGGAATAGGAATGCAATGGGATAAAAAAATCGAGTTTCGAGATCTTTACTGATGTGATCAGCAGTATGGGGAAAGGACAGAATCAGATTGAAGAAGAAAGAATCATTTTTGTTACTGAGATTGAACAGGTTTTACAAAGTATAATGTTGGAAACTGAAGCTCCCAACTATGCTGACATCGTAACTCTCATCGAGTCCAGCATAGAGGATATCCTATTTGATGATACGCCTACTCCTTGTGATATTTTTATTGCTAATCTATTTGAATCTTTTGATGTACTGAACTTTAAGTATGATGCAATGAATTCTATTTTTGCTAACTTGTGTGATTTATCTTATGATAATGATGAGCATTTCATTAAACCTTACATAAGCATCTTTGACATTCATTCCAT
The DNA here is from genome assembly GCA_949634005.1 of Mallotus japonicus. Classification (NCBI taxonomy): domain Eukaryota; kingdom Viridiplantae; phylum Streptophyta; class Magnoliopsida; order Malpighiales; family Euphorbiaceae; genus Mallotus; species Mallotus japonicus. Next base: position 16,583 of record CATIWK010177086.1, read on the forward strand.
TAACACTGAACCATTTAACATGGGCACAAATGAAAATCCTCGTATATTGCATATTTCAAAAGATATTACCCCTGAGGAAAGGAGAGAATTATAAAAAATATTAACAAAATACTTGAAAGTATTCGCTACGACGACATGCCTGACATCGATAAGGATATTGCTCAGCATTACATCCTAACCAAGAAGGGACACAAGCTTGTGAAATAGAAATTATGAAGGTTAAGACCAGAATGGGCATAGTTGGTAAAAGAGGATATAGAGAAGCATATCAAGGCTAAGTTCCTAGAAGTGGTGGACTATCCAGAATGGTTAGCTAATGTGGTTCCAGTACCTAAAAAGGATGGGAAAGTAAGGATTTGTGTAGACTATAGAGATCTCAACAAGGCATGCCCGAAAGACGATTTTCCTTTGCCCCACATAGATGTTCTGATTGAAAATGCTGTCGCATGTGCTATGTACTCCTTTATGGATGGGTTCTCAGGATACAATCAGATTCTCATGGCAATCATCGACAAAGCTAAGACCGCCTTCATCACTGAATAAGGAACATACTATTACAGAGTAATGCCTTTTGGTTTAAAGAATGCAGGTGCAACCTATCAGAGGATGGCTACGGCAATGTTTCATGATATGATACATAAGGAGGTAGAAGTTTATGTTGATGACGTGATGGTAAAATTGAAGACTCGAGAGGAACATCCAGCCGTATTGGAGAAGTTCATGCAACGGGTAAACAAGTACAATCTGAGGCTGAATCCTAAGAAGTATGTATTTGGTGTAACTTCAGGGAAATGAATGAAAAAATGAGAGGTAAAATACTTAAGTAGAAAACCTACGAAGGCTAATTAAGGACAGGGGTACCATCACTCTAAAACATCCAAGGTGCAACCATGCTCATGATAAATGTCACTCAGTATAAATAAGGAGAACTGTTAGAATTGCATATGTCAAGAAGTAAATGCCTGAATCAATATCTATCACATACAAAGGGAAAAATCTACATCTTAGAGTTCATATCTTTCTGTGACGTAATGTTTCTATTGTAAGCTCTTTTATCCTTTGCATTTGTTATGACGACATGACAAGCAAATAGAAAAGATAGGAAGGAAGCATAAAAGAGTCAGAAAATATTAAAATCATCACGTCAAGCTACACAGAAGCAACAATCACACAACATAATAAGGTGATACAAGTATAACATAAGGGAAATATCCCCAAACATAACACCCATAGTCTATAATCTCGGGAAAATGATACAACAATATGAATCACTATGATCGAAAGCCTATAAGCAAACCCATCTACCATAACAAGCAACCTGAGAATAACCTCCACATCCTCTCAATCTACATCTTCGTCAGAAGCTCCAGCAATAACCTTATCACGCCTTGTGAGCTCATGCTCTAGCTCCCTGATACGAGCATTCTTGACAGCCTCCCTCAACTATTATTCTCTTCAAGCCAAAGCATGAAATTCCTATATAAATTTGATAACGCATATCATGCATACATGTATACATGCACACATTATTACAGGAAAAATAACTCATGAGGAGGCAAGCCAATACCAGCTGAGAAGCACAATGCTCAGTAAAGTAGTGCTGAGCACTGTTCAGGTGAACAAATAGTGAGTCTGCCTCAGAGCGAGGAACCTGGAAAGGACTAAATCAAAGGAATCTCGGTGCCAAAATAAAAGATGACAGACATAAAAATAAAGAAAACTCACATGTGTCACTCCTGGAGGATGATAAGTAGGCAGAGAATAACCAGATGCCGGAAGCGGATAAGGAGGAGGACCATCGGTGATTGGGGGGGGGGGGGGGAAATAATAAAGGCACATACCGAAACATGAGAAGATGCCTAGGAAGGAGAAGATTGAGAAGCAGCAGCACTAGGGCACCAAAATCAGAGACATCCTCATCTAGAAGGAGGAATAGACTCCCCAACAATGGCAGCTTCTACTAGAAAAGGGATTAAAGTATCAGTATAAAAGACCCTCTCAGGAAGCAGAAAGGCCTTCGCAGGATCCCCTAGCTCAGCCATAGTCGGCTCAATGCCAGTCAACTCACATCCCCAATGCATCGAATCAGGAGGAGGCATTAGAACTCTCTGCCTCTCTGGACCACTACATTACGAAAAGGGAAGTTAGAATATATTCTAATTGAGAATTGTCACCCCGAAACAAAATCAATGCTGCCTAAAATGCATTTTGTTGGCTGTTTTACAGGAGAATATACCGCAAAGAGAAATGAAGCAAAAATCTAGGCAAGCAACAACAAAAAGGAATTTCTATCACGTGCAGAAACGAGAGGATTTTCCTAAAAGAAAGAAATGATAAAAGCAAAGTGGAAACACCAAAAACATCCAAAGAAACACACCCTATCCCCAAGGAAGTACTCTATCTCATACTCTATCTCACCTTGTTTTAAAGAAAATTCACATGTGCATTCATGCATCCATGCACCCATATTCATTATTTCATTTCAAAAATCTTTTCGTGCTCTTGGAAGTGAACTCCCACTGGAGAGGGGGCACGTGCCAAAGATGGACTAGTCAACCTCGACAGTGATTGTCTCATATTGACGAGATTTTCAAAGCTTCCCAACTTTGATCAGCAGCTCTGAGCCGGGATTCTCACTTCTAATAATCCTAATGCTTGACGATATCATGAAAGATAGAAAATCCACCAAAAGAATAGTTGCTGGGAATCGAGGCATTCGGGTAACTTACGATTATCATGTTAGACCCTGGAAGAGGTTTAAATGCAAGGAAAAAAGGGAGAGAGAAAAAAGAAGAAAAAAAAGAGAGAAGAAAAAAAGAGAGAAAAGAAAAAAGGGGAAGAAATAATAAAGGTCATACTCAACCTACTCCAATGCTCAAATCCTGAGTAAGAGTATTCAAAGAACTCTTCAACAGCGTTCACGCTGAATTCCAAAAAATGGATAATGCCTAAGAAGGGAAGGGAGTGTGATCAAAGCATTTACCTCTGAAGGGAATGACATGACATCAAGGGTTTCCTCATGCATTGCAGCTCTCGGCGACCTCATTTGGTGAATTTCCTTCTGATCATAAGGAACACTTGCTCTTCACTTAGTAATCAGAGATATCCTTGGCAAAGGGATGCCGATCAAACCTCGAAGAAATTGCGAGAACCACATCAAGGTAAGGTAGCCGCAGCCGCAGCCGGACTGACTCAAAGTTCCTGATGCACACCATTCATCAGTAAAGGTAAACCACTGAAAGCACGAACAAAACTCTCATACATCACAATTTCAAAATCAAATTGCATCATAGCATTTTGATTTTGCAAACACCATAATCACACAACACTTCTCACAAAAAGATTTTACATGCACTTGGGTGTTTACGAAACTCAACACTTGAGGCCTGCTATGGCTATATAGTGTACCTCACTTTTTAAAAAATAACACAGCACATAAACACACTTTTTAGCCTCATTTGGGCTAACCTTTTGAAAAATCACACACGACACTTGGGTTTCTTTTGAAACCTAGCACTTGAGGCCTGTTGAGGCTATACAGTGCACCCCTGCTTGTGGCTTAGAAAAGGTCACAACAACCCCACTTTGTAGCTTGGTAAAGTTTACATAGCACCCCTCCCCCCTCACAAAATATTTTACATGCACTTTGGTTTCTCCGAAACCTGGCACTTGAGGCCTATGAAGGCTATACAGTGTACCCCACCTATAGCTTGGTACAGGTTACACGGCACCCCCACTTTTTAGCTTAGCGAAAGTTACATAGCACCTATATAAAAAGTTTTTATATCTCACATGGTTTTCAAAACTTGCTTCCCATTCATTGAGAAGCATCAGCTTGATCAACGCATGTGAAGCAGGGGGCAACTGTTGATACTTAAATTTTGATGGTCCCCCCCCCCCTGAAGATCCGATGATGAAGGTTTCCTGTAGACCAGACAGGGGGAAATTTTCTTCAGAAGTCTTCCCGAGAGTGCTCATATAAGATAAATACCCAAAAAAAAACTTGAACTGAGCCTCTAAAGTGTGAAACCGGTCATCGAGTCACTAAGTCGTACTCCGATTTTACGAATTATTAATTTTCGGAATGATAAGTCACTCATTTCGACCAATCGTTGCTCAAACATGCAACTCGTTAGACTGGTGTTCATCTCATAAGATCGGAGTTCAACTTTATGAAAAACGGAAGATGATTTTGATAAAACGGACGTCCAAAATGCATCTGTAAGCCTAAAAAAACCTTGGAAGTGAACCCAAAAAAGACCATGTAAACCCGAAAAGAATAGAAAAGTGTCGTGTGCAAGCGATTGCGCACTGTAACACATGTAATCACACGGCTCTAGCACATAATCACACGGCTCAAGTATATGGCCACACGGTCGAGCGCACGGCCACGCGCTCCGAGCGCACAACTATACAGTCAACGTGCGATAATGCGGTCCTATAAGCGTAAAACCGTGCATGCGCGCACCTTGGGAATTCTATAAATAAAGGTCACTCACCAGCAAAGGTAAATATTCACTTTTTTCTATAAATAGAGGTCTCTACCTCCCATTTTAGGGGGGACCCAAAAAAATATACCGAAACTCTGCCAAATTGAAGACTCATGACTCCTATTCTACATATTTGACCAAATCTCTGCATTTTTCTTATGATTTAGATCCAAAATCCAAACCCAACCACATCTAAGTCAAGGCACGCTACAAGGGTAATCACCCGGTCCCTCTGAGGATCTCCTAACCATTTTTAATTAAAAATTACATTTTTATCATCTTCTTCATCTCATTTATATCATTTTTTTGCATTTTTATTCATCTTATTGTGAAAATTTACTATACTGATAAAGTTGTGATTTTTGTGGTGATCTTAAAGTCTGAGATTAAGATATGTAGAAGAAGTGGGTAGTTCAGGTGATTCCGGGAGTGTTTGCATTCATTTTTACATTTTCCACCATTTTTGCATCATTTTTCATTTATATAAAAACAATGAGTATTTTAGTGTAAAGTTAGCATTATTATTATTATTTTTGCATCATTTTAATTTTTTTTATGCTGTATTTTTGTTAATATTTTTGCAATTTTCTCATTTTATTGTGTTATTATTATTTTTTATTGTATTTATGCTATTTATGGTAAATTTGGTCTTTTTATCGTAAAGTCTCCACTTTTATGGTGAAAATGCCATCTTATCATTTTAATATTTTTTTTATTTCTGTAATTTTATTTATTTATGCATTTATTTCTGTATTTTTATTATTTTTGTGGTATTTTTGCAATTTTTATTGCATTTATACCTTTTATAGTAAATTTTGTCCTTTTATCATAAAGTTCACATTTTTATGGTAAAAATGTCATCTTTATTATTTTTATTACTTTATTTATGCCATATTTATTTATTTTGTTAATTATTTCTGCACTTTATCTATTTTTTTTGCCTTTTTTTCTATTTTTGTTGATTTTAAGCTTTTTATAGTAAATTTGGTATTTTTATCATAAAGTTCACATTTTTATGATAAAAATATCATCTTCATTATTTGTATATATTTATTTCCTTCATCTTTATTTATTTATGAATTTATTTCAGAATTTTTATTATTTTTATTGCTTTTTCGCAATTTTTATTATTTTTATGCCTTTTATGTTAAATTTGATATTTTCATCATGAAGTTCACATTTTTATGGTGAGAATATCATCTTCATCATTTTAATTTATTCATTTCTGTATATTTATTTATTTATATTAATATTTCTGTATTTTTATTATTTTTGTTGCATTTTTGTAATTTTTATTGCCTTTATGCCTTTTTAGGATAAAGTTGTCATTTTTATCATAAAGTAGATATTTTTATGGTGGAAATGACATCTTTACCACTTTGATTATTTTTAATTATACATCTTATTATTTGTGTCATATTAATTGTATTTTTATTATTCCTTTTGATGAATTTATTATTCTTATCATAAAGTTCCCATCTTTATGGTGAAGATAATGTTTTTATCATTCTTTTTATTATTTCACTTGCATTGTTATTATTTTTATTGCATATTTATTATCTTTGTCATCTTTATTATTTTCTTTGATAAATTTATTATTTTCATCATAAAGTTAATATTTTTATGGTGAGAATTACATCTTTACCACTTTTATTATTTTATTTGCACTTTTCCATTTTGATTTCCTAATATTTATTCCATCATGAAAATCTTATTTTTAATAATAAAGATGATGACTTTACACCAAAGTACCCAAATTCCAAACCTTGCATCATGCATCCATTAGCATCCTTGTTTGCTTATGTGTTTAATTATTTCTTTATTTATTTATTTCAAGTTATGAATGAATGAAATATATTAAATTCTCTTAAATGTGATGTGTGCTTGCATGTGTATGAAAACCAACCTTTGTTTTGCAGGTTTATTAGAATAGGTTTATTTTATTTCCTTTTTTTATTATTTCAATGTAATTAATAGAATATGCTTTTTCCAAGGCAATGTAATCCTTAATCCCAATTCCCCTTTTATTTCCTATTTCGGATGTATTTATTAGAATAGGCTCTTTTTTTGGGTTATACCCCTTAATCCCTTTCCCTGTTATTTATTTTTTTTATTTGCTTGTTTATTTTGATTATTTCTTGCATGCTTGTGTGCTACTTGCTACATGCTTACTTGCTTGCATGATCATCTGCTTGATTGATGAATGCTTGTTTATTTGTTTATTATGTGGTGAATGCTCGTCAATCCAACTATCTTATGCTTCATTTCCAATTTAAACTGACTAATGATCAATTGTGCTAAAAATGCATCATAAAACCAAAGCTAGGTGAAGTAGTGAATGAATAAACACATATATGATAAGAAACATAATAAGTAACTCCTACCCCCCGAACCCGGATTCTCTGGTTTTATAGAAGTGGATGTTTCACTTCTTCCTGATTCAAGTCGGGTGGCGACTCCAATCTACAAAGCCTATTCAGGAAGACACTCCAACAAATAATAACAACAGAAATCCAGTAGATGGTCACCATTAGCTTGTGTGCCCCGATGATATAAACGCAACCCGATCCTAGAAATGATCACATGTCTTCTCTTATGTTGTTTGGGAGTAGAAGAAGCTATTAAGGCATTACAGGAAGCATATTCTGAGATATGTGGAGCTCATCAATCTAGTCTAAACTTCACTTTCAAATCAAGAGGATGGGATACTATTGGCCCACAATGGTTAAAGACTGTATGGACTATGCCAGAAGATGTCAAGAGTGCTTGTTTCATGTAAATGTGATATGCCAGCCACCATAACCACTTCATCCTACAGTTGCATCTTGGCTTTCGATGCTTAGGGACTTGATGTTGTAGGACCTTTACCAAAGAGCTCATGTGGTCACCTCTATATTTTAGCTGCAACAGATTACTTCTCTAAATAGGCTGAAGCTATAGCATGCAAAGAAGTCAAGAAGGAGACTATTGTGAACTTCATTTGAGCAAATATTATTTATCGTTATAGTGTTCCTAGCTATATTATAATTGATGATGGAAAATAGTTCTATAACAAGGCAATGAATAGGTTATATGAACAGTTTGGCTTTAAGCAACATTATTCTTTAATGTATAATGCACCTATAAATGGGCAAGCTGAAGCGTTCAATAAAACCTTATGCAATCTTCTTAAAAAGATAGTAAGCCATTCAGAAAGGGATTGGCATGAAAAGATGGGAGAAGCACTATAGGCTTATCGAACTATATATCGGACACCAACATAGGCTACTCAATATTCACTTATTTATGGTATGGAAGTTGTTCTTCCATTAGAACAACAAGTTCCCTCTTTAAGAGTTGCAATTTAAGAAGGACTTTCAAATGAAGAGAATGCTAGTTTACTCCTTCAAGAATTGGAAGCGTTTGATGAAAATCGGCTTGAAACTCAACAACGTTTAAAATGTTATCAAGCTAGACTATCAAGAGCATTCAATAAGAAAGTGAGGCCACAATCATTTCAAGTTGGAGATCTCATCCTTGCAATAAGAAGGCCAATCATTATGTCTCATCGCATGAGAAATAAATTTCTTTCAAATCGGGATGGACCATATGTTGTGTAAGAAGTCTACTCCAATGGAGTGTACAAGATAGTAGATAAAGATTGAGAGTGCATTGGACCTATCATTGGCAAATTTCTCAAAAGATACTACGTTTAAGGTTCAATGTAGCTCATGGCTTGCATAAGCTAAAATTATAAAAAAAAATTAAACTACGTTATGACTTGATCCTTCTTAAGAAGGTACGTAGGAAACTTAGTATTTTACTAAGTTTAGTCACAAAAAACAACAAAAATTTCAAAAAATTGAACTACGTTATGACTTTATCCTTCTTAAGAAGGTACATAGGCAGCTTAGTATTTTGCTAAGTTCAGTCACACCAAATAATAAAAAATCATACTTTTCATAATTAAATTATGTGAAAAATTCTATTATATAATTGATATGAATAAGTATGAAATAAAAAGAAAATTGAAGGGACAATTTCATTAAAACAAAAAAAGTTCAAAAAAATGTTTAAAAAAATCTAAGGCCTTCACTCAAAGTCTTTCAAATCATCACATTCCCTTTTAAGCAAATCTCAAAGTTCTTATAAATTGCATTTTTTTTGCTGGATCACGAATGGGGGCATCTGCCATTTTAGATATTTCATCATTCATTTTAGAAATCTCTCATTGTTTATCTAGTACTTCTTTTTTCAGTATTCTGTAGGGATACTTCGAGTTCCTTCTTTATAAAAATCAATTTTTGAAGCTCTTCATTCATGTGTTAAAGGACTGATGTTTGCTTAAAGTTGTATTCTCTAAAACCTTCATTTCATTAAACTTCTCCTTGAGTTTTCAAGTGTTGCAAGATGTTGGACCTTTGGTGGCTTCGAAGACAATTTGGATTTAAGTTCCTCAAATTTTCTAATCTTCTCAAGGTATTGTTCAAATCGTCGCTTTAAATAAAAGATGTTAACTTTCTCAACATATTATATCTCATTAAAGACTTCGAATATTTTATCAGCAAAAGAAGAAACATCTGAGAAAGTTGCATTAGCAATTTTGCTTCATAAATCTCTCCATGCATAAGCAGCAAGTTCACAACGATGTTGTAGACACCCAATTTTGGGATAACCGAGCATGGATGCGACAGAGAACTCCGATGATGAGAAAATCAAAAATTAGTCTTGGGATGTTTGAGTTCAGAATCTCAAAGAGGCTTGATTGTGTTTCTAAAGTACGTTTAAGGACTCAATTGCAAAGTTTTGGTTTTTACAGGGACCTTTTTGTAATTAAAT
>CATIWK010177103.1:0-16953 GCA_949634005.1 Mallotus japonicus
TCGATCCAGTACATCATTTCTCTAAATATGTACCTATGAGTTTGACTTAATATCTCATATACATGATCAGTAAAACTTAATCATCAGTCAACCTCATACTAGTCTTTATTCATTGTTGTTCCCACAATAATAATCGACTAGGGATATTTAGATTAGAATTCAAGTATCATCTAAGAGTTTTACTATCAAGTCATGTACTTGATGATCTTAGTAGAATTAACTAATCAGGGATAATACTAGAATTAGCCAATAATGATAAAAATGCCTCTTTATTATTAAAATAGAAATATGACAAAGTCAAAATATGGCCATTATCTAATTGGCCTAGGGCATAACACTAGCACAAATAACCTCACATCTTTGCTCATGTCTTGGAGAAAGCGTGTCACTTCCTTTCAACTCAATTCCTTGTTCGACATGGCTTGGGCAAGCCATGACGTATGCCATGTCAACTCTACTCCATATTCCTTTTGAACTTCCTCTTTAGACTTAACTACAAAAAGGAAAATTAATTAATATCAAACAAAAACTCCTTAAAAATATGCTTTAAATAATAAAATCCTAATTAAATTCTAACACTAATATATTTCCTATTTAAACTTATACTCTACCCAATTTTTTCTAATTTTTATTCAATAATTCATTAGAATTCAACTCAAAAATATATAAATATTATACACATTAGAACTAAATCCTAAGTATTAGTAGACAACAATGCTTTTTGCCATTCAGGATACTTACTAGCTTGATTGAATGTGTGAGGTTCATGTTCAAGGTAGTTAATGGTTTTGGTGGTGAGATGAGTAAAGCATTTGGACATAGTATAAGGGCGAAGAGTCATTGAATGGGTTCGGTCAGGCTCAGGTTAAGTGGTGGGTAGAGAAGAATTAAATTTGGAAAGATCAATGACAAGTTGAAGGCCAAAAGGCAATATTGTAAAAAGGGATAGAAGGAGAAGAGGTTGTTCAGGTAAGTATTAGGGAAACAGATTGATTTGGTGATGGAGATATGGCGGAAACATGAGAATATAAGGGTTGAGGAAAGGAAGGTTGAGATAAGGATGGAGAAGAATACATACCTGATGGTGTAGGAGTTTCGGATGCAGAAGGACTCTTGCCTGGAGCAACAACAAGAGGAGACGGGACCTGTACAGTTATCCAAAGCGGCATGGTTGCAGGTGAGTTAAGCAAATGTATGGGAGAGCATTATTTGATTAAAACAACAATTTTGTTTCATCAAAGATAGCATGGCGCACAATATAAACACACGTGGAAGAAGGATCAAGATAATAGATACCGCTATAATTTAAGGGTTTGCCAAGATAAACACAAGCTTGACTACGAAAAGAGAAATTATTGTTTTTAAATGGTCTAAGATATGGATACACAGTGTAACAAAAAAATTTTGAATCAATATAGTCAAGGCTTTTATTGTATAAAACTTTAAAAGGAATTTTATTTTTAAGACTTGTGCTTGGCATTTGATTAATTATAAGAACAACATGTAGCAAAACATATGACCAGTATTTAAAAGTTATTAAAGATTATGCAAGAAGTGTAAGGCTAGTGTCAATTATATGATGAATTTTCTTTTCTGCTAGACCATTTTGTTCAAAAGTATACGCACAAGCAATTCTATGAACAATGCCCTGTTGTTTAAAGTAATGATGTAATTTTTGGAATTCTCCTCCCTAGTCTGAATGGAATGCTTTAATTTGACATTAGAATTGTGTTTTAACAAATGATTCAAATATTTAAAAATAAGAAACACATCACTTTTATTCTTTAATGGGAAAATCCATGTAAAGTGGGAAAAATCATCAACGAATAGCACAAATAGCGGGAAACCTAAGTTACTTTGTACTGGGGAAGGACCCCCAGACATCCGAGTGAATGATTTTAAAAGGATGAGTAGTACAATGTTCAACACTTGCAAAAGGAAGTTTAGCCAGTTTGCCTAGATGATAGGATGAACAAACTGTGGTAGAATTAATTAGGGAAGAAATAGGTAGATTATACTGACTAATAATGGAGGAGATAAGTGATTTGCATGGGTGGCCAGACATCAAAGGGAGCAGATTTGGTATGGATGTTAGCCTGCGGTTGGAAAGAAGAAAATTCATACAAGCCCTTGCCTTGCAACAGGATGTCCTTCCTCTTTTTATCCTTCACAAAAAAAGAGTCAGGATGGAATTCAAAGAAGCATTTATTATCAGTTGTAAAATGTTGAACAGAAAGAAGAGATTTGGAAAGGGTTGGAACATGTAAAACCTCATTAAACATCAATTTAGTATGATTTCTTAAAGGGTAGAAAGCAATACTTGTGTTGGAAATAGGCATTGAATGTCCATTACCTACTGTCACATTATCATTGCCAGTGTAAGGTTAGATTTATTGAAGGTGATGTAGCACCGGTGTCATATGATGGGCCGTACTCGTGTCTGGAATCCACTACGCAGGGAGTGGTAGTGGTGATAAAGGTGGAGCTAAATAATTGGTAGAGTAGTAAGTGGCAAGCGACATCTGATAATGAGATGCACCCATAGGGAAAAACAATGATGAATGATGAGTGGTGAAGTTGGCTTGAGGCCAAACAACATTTTGGCGGGGTGTATAACATCTTATGCATCGGTCTGCTGTGTGGTTAAAATACTCACAAAGATGTCATTTTCTTTTGTTGAAATTGAGATGAGGATAAGAAGTAGCAGGTGGTCTAGGTGAGGGTGGGGCAGGATGAAAAGCAATATGAGCTGAGGGTGAGATGGCATAGCTTTTAAGTAGAATTTCATAGGAAAGTAACTGGCTATAAAGTTCAGAAAAGGTAACAGGTTCGGGCCAAAGGTTAAGGTTAAAGACAATGGGATGGAATTCCATTCCAATATTGCGATAGATGATTGCATTGAATTCTAAAGATGAGAGAAGTTTACCTACTGATGCTAACTCATCAGACAAAGCCTTTGCTTTTTGCAAATATTGGGCGATGTCCATGTCATTTTTATTTAGCTCTTGGAGTTTAACATATAATTGTAGTTGACGATTTTGTGACTGTTGATACCTAAATTTTGACAATCCCCTAAAAATCCGATGATGAAGGATTCCTGTCAGTCAAGCAGGGAGAAAGCTACTTCAGGAGTTTTCTCGAGCGTGTTCAGACTGAGAAAAAACTCGAAGAAACAAAAAAGAAACCTAAAATAAACCTAACATACACCCAAAACCTCAAAAAAGCCCAAATTAGGCCTAAAAAGCCAAAAAAGTGGGAAAAAACCCATGGGACGGGTCAACCCATGATTGTGGGTTGGCAACCCACAGGCACCCTGCATGTGTCCAAGACCCAAGCTCGTGGGTCTAGGGCCTATATGCTTAAAAACTCAAAATTTTCCAAAATTTGGCACATTTTTCAAAAACTCTCTCTAGAGAGAGAAACTCATATCATTTTGGACGAATTGGACTCTCTCTCACCCTCTTCTAAAGCATTTAGAGACCCATTTACACTCAAACACATAAACCAAAAATCATTTTCTCTTAGGATTTAGACCCATAAATCCAAACCCAGCTCCTTTTAAGTCAAAGCACGCATTTAGGGTAAATCCCGGACCCTCTGAGGATCTTCCAATCATTTTGAATTAAAAATAACATTTTTCTCTTCTTTTTCATCTCATTTCTTCCATTAATATCATTTTTTTTGCATTTTTATTTATTTTATTGTGAATATTTATTATTTTGATGAAGTTGTGATTTTTGTGGTGATTTTGATGTTTGGTTATAAGATATGTTGGAGAAGTGGGCAGTTTGGGTGAATCCGAGAGTGTTTACATTCATTTATTGCATTTTCACCATTTTTATATCATTTTTCCCTTTATATAAAAAATGGGTATTTTGGTGTAAAATTAGCATTTTTATTATTGTTTTTGCACCATTTTAATTTATTATTTTTACTTCCGTAATTTTTATTTATTTTATTATTATTTCTGTATTTTTACCATTTTTATTGCTTTCTTTGCAATTTTTATTGTATTTATGCCTTTTGTGGTAAATTTGGCTCATAAAGTTTACATTTTTATGGTAAAAATGTCACCTTTATAATTTTAATTTATTTATTTCTGTGTTTTTATTAATATTCCTGCATTTTTCTTATTTTTATTGCATTTTTCATTTTTTTTTGTTGCTTTTATGCTTTTTATGGTAAATTTGACATTTTTATCATAAAGTTTACATTTTTATGGTAAAAATGTCACCTTTATCATTTTAATTTATTCATTTCTGTGTTTTTATTTATTTTTATTAATATTCCTACATTTTTATGATTTTTATTGCATTTTTCCAATTTTTGTTGCTTTTATGCTTTTTATTGTAAATTTGGCATTTTTATCATAAAGTTTACACTTTTATGGTAAAAGTGTTACCTTTACCATATTTATTTATTTATTTCTGTCATTTTTATTTATTTATGTCATTATTTCTGCATTTTTACCATTTTTATTGCATTTTCCTATTTTTGTTGTTTTTATGCTTTTTATGGTAAATTTGACATTTTATTATAAATTTCACATTTTTATGGTAAAAATGACACTTTTATCATTTTAATTTATTTATTTCTGTCATTTTCATTTATTTACATTATTATTTCTGTATTTTTATTATTTTTATTTCCTTTTCTTATTTTTATTGCTTTTATGCTTTTTATGGTAAAAATGACACCTTTATCATGTTTATTATTTTATTTCTGTATTTTATTTATTTTTATTATTTTTTTTGTTGTCTTTATGCCCTTTTGGGTAAAATTGTCATTCTTATCATAAAATGGATATTTTTATGGTAAAAATGACATTTTTACCACTTTCAATATTTTAATTGTGCATGTTATTATTTTTGTCACATCCATTGCATTTTTACTATTTTCATTATCCTTTTTGACAAACTTATTGTTCTTATCATAAAGTTTCCATTTCTATGGTAAAAACAATATCTTTGTCATCCTTTTTATTACTCCATTTGCATTGTTATTATTGTTATTGCATATTTATTATCCTTGTCATTTCCATTGTTTCCTTTGATAAATTTACTATTTTATGATAAAGTTAATATTTTTATGGTAAAAATAGCATTTTTATCATCTCTATTATTTTATTTGCACTTTCATTACTTTTATTTCCCCATTATAATTTCCTAATATTTTCCTTACCACAAAATCCTATTTTTATAATAAAAATGATGACTTTGCACCAAAAATACCCAAATTCCAAAATCTTGCATCATACATTTTCATTAGCATCCTTGTTTGTTTATTTACTTTTTATTATTTATTATTTCAATTATGGATGAATGACATATAAAATCGCCTTAAATGTGATGTGTGCTTGCATGTGTGTAAAAACTAACCTTTGTCTTGCAAGATTATTAGAATAGGAATTTTCTTTTTTATTTTTATTTTTAATGTAATTAATAGAATAGACATTTCTGAAGTGGTGTAATACTTATCTCAATTCCCCTTTTTTCTATTTTGGATGTATTTATTAGAATAGGCTTTTTCCATAGGTTGTAATCCTTAATTAATCCCTTTCCCCATTTTTATTTTGTTTATTTGCTTGTTTATTTTTGTTTATTATTTCTGCATGCTTGTGTGTTATATGCTGTGTGTTTACTTGCTTACATGATCACTATTTGATTGGTGAATGCTTGTTTATTTATTTTATTTCATGATGAATGCTCGTCAATCTAATTATCCCGCGTTTTAGTTCTCAATTTAAATTGACTAACAATCGAGTGTGGTAAAGGCATCATAAAACCGAAACAAGGGTGAAGTAGCGGATAAATAAGCAGTATGTATGATAAGAAAATAGGATAAGTAACTCCTACCCCCCGAACCTGAATTCTCTGGTTAAGGAATTGAATTTTTTATTCACTTTCTCCCGATTCAAATCGGGTGGCGACTCCAATCTGCAAAGCCTATTCAGGAAAACCCTCCCACAAATAATAACAATCAGTATATGATCACCATTAGCCTATGTGCCCCGATATCACACTGATCCTATGTCCCATTTCAAATCTCATGCAAATCGACCCTCCAATATCTGAAAAACGGGAGTGTGTATAGTGACACAGCCCCAGATGCACTTTCAAGCGCTCTTCATGCATCCAATGATGTTGTGCAACCGATTATATATGAGAATACTTCTTCAGTTAAAGATGAAAGGATCCAAGACAATAATAGTTGATCTTGTTTAAACCATAAGGTATAATCAGGATTGATAAGAGTATCATTTGGATTTGTAAAGGAAACAACTATTGTAGGTGGTGCGGGTGAGCCATCAATGAGTTTGGTTATATTGTGAAAGTTAAGAAGAGGAATAAACTGAGTTTTCCATACAAGAAAGTTTCTTGGAGTTAATTTAATGGCAAAAATATAATTGGTTATAGAAATTAAAGATGTAGCTGAAGTTGAAGAAATTGGGATGATTTGAGCTGCCATTCTTTAAGCAAGCTCTAATACCATGTGATGAAATAGAATAAGAAAAGAATTGTTTTCTATGTATATTAATTACAATACAAAATAGTTGTACAGAGTTGTATATATAGATACAAAAGGTAAGTAATTGATACATAATAACAAATAAAGCAATACTGTTAATAAAGGATAATGGTCTCAGAGTTGTAGAGGAAGTGAAATACAATCTAGCAGGTCTATCCCTCACAATAGAGTACTGAGGTGTGGTAGCTCATCATCATTAAACACCTTTGTACTCTCATCTGATGTAGTTTTTGGTGCAGATTTTGTTCAAATCTGAAACTCCACCTTCATGCATTCTGCTGCTACACAGACTCATCATAAATGTCTCTAGGAGACGAGTTACATATAACATAGAATTTTCATCAAAGATTATATTATGACTAATAATAACCTTACTCAACTCGGGACACCAAAGCTTATAACCTTTAACACCAGATATATACCTAAGAAAGACACTTTCTAGACCTATGTTCTAATTTACCATTATCAACATGAGCATAGGTAGGACAAATAAATATTTTCAAGTCAATATAACTAGTAGGAGTACCAAACTGTACCTCTTCTAGAGTTTCCTTGTCAATCGCCGTCGAGGGAGAATGGTTAATAAAAAAATAGGCTATAACAGCAGTTTTAACCTAAAACAACTTTGGTAACCTAGAATTTGAAATGCGAATCACTAGAAGTCTTGTCAGCTAGAAGCAAATGCAATTTGAATTCTCTGCATTTTGCCAATTGCTCTAAAATGGATGATAAGTCTGATGCTAAATTGTTATTTCAACTTATGGCAATCAAAGTAAGACCAAGTTATAATTTCTCAATCTATATTAATTTTTGTTCGCCTCTCTATAAAATTTCTTGTGGAAACTGGATTTGTGCTTGTTTACACTTCAAAGTTCAAATCCAATGAGCATCTAAGAAGCATGGAAACATAAACATGAAAATGGGGAAGTGTAGAAAAAATATTGTGAAATGAAATTTGTTTAAAAATATAGGAAATGAAAAAATGATATATATATATATATATATATATATTCCTATCTATGAATAATGTATATATATATATATATATATTCCTATCTATGAATAATGTAATTATAAATTATTTTATTTAATTAAAAAAAATATAGAATTTTTCTAATTCATTTTCTTTCTTATTTAGGAAAAAAACTAACGAAATGTATTTTTTCAAGTTGGAAACATATTCTTATGTCAGAAATATGTGTCCTAATTTTTAAAATTTTTGGTAACAGTCCTAAATGTTTTAAAGAAGTTTTTAATGTGGAAATGTTTCCAAAATCTAGAAACAGTCACCAGTTGCAATTTCCGAATGTTTTAGAATTGAGCATTTGTCAAATGTGTTAGTTAGGCTAACAACATGAGCATCTGTCAAATGTGTGTGTTAGACTAATAGCTTAAGCTTATAAGTTGATTAATTAATCATTTGATACTAACAATATTTTTTTCTTATAAGTTGATTGATTAATCATTTGTCAAATTTTTATCTGTTTATTTTTCATTAAAATTTTTGAATCTTCCCTCATGAATAATGAGATTTTAGTGGTTAATTTTTTATGGATCTATCATGAAAATTTTGTTGATATTTCTATAATTGAACTTAGTTAAAAACTAAAAAGTTAAGTAAGGTATCAAATTTGAATTCTGGTGTATGCAGTTGCGTTGAATTAATTATTGGGAGACTTTTGCCACTTTTGTAGTTTTGCCCAGGTGTTGATACCTAAATTTTGACGGTCCCCCAAAAATCCGATGATGAAGGATTCCTGTCACTCAGATAGGGGGAAAACTCCTTTGGAAGTTTTCTCGAGCGTGCTTAAATCAAGAAGAAACCCAAAAGATACCAAAAAGCAACCAGAAACCCAAATTATTCCAAAAAGATACCAAAATCCAAAAAGAGCCAACTTGGGCCTAAAAAGGACCCAAAAAAAGCCAAAAAAGCCCATGGAGACGGGTTGACCCATGACCTTGGGTTGATGACCCACTAGTGTGGGTCATCTAAGGCGGTCCGTGGATCGAAAAGACCCATTTGCCCTTGCGTGGGTCATGGACCTAAGAGCGTGGGTCATCCTGACTCACATATAAAAAATGATTTTTTCTTCCTCAAGAAAGGAGGAGGCATATTTCCCGAGGCAGACATGACGCCTAGTGAGAGAAAAATCCAGTGTTTTGGAGCACTTTCTCTCCCTTCCTCTCTGTCCTAAAGCATTTGGAGACCCACATACCCTAAACATAAATCAAAACTCAATTTTTCTTTCATTTTATCTTAGGATTTAGACCATTAAATCCAAACCAAACCACTTCTTAGTCAAAGCACGCATCAAGGGTAATCATCCGGTCCCTCTGAGGATCTCCCAATCATTTTGTAATTAAAAATTGCATTTTTATCATCTTCTCCATCTTATTTCTATCATTTTTATCATTTTTCATTATTTTTGCATTGTCATTCATTTTATTGTAAATATTTATTATTTGTGATAAAGTTGTGATTTTTATGGTGGTTTGAAATTTATAAATAAGATATGTAGAAGGAGAAGGAAGTTCAGGTTGGATCCGGGAGTGTTTGCATTCATTTTGCATTTTTCCACCATTTTTGTATCTTTTTCTCCATTTATGTAAAAATGGGTATTGTAGTGTAAAGTTAGCATATTTATTATTGTTTTTGCATCATTTTATTTTATTTTTATTTCTGCAGTATTTTTATTTATTTTTATTATATTTCTGTATTTTTCCTTATTTTTATTGTATTTTTATCAATTGTTGTAGTATTTATGCTTTTAATGGTAAAAATGGCTCTTTTATCATAAAATCTCAATTTTTATGGTAAAAATGCCTTGTTTACCATTTTAATAATTTCATTTCTGTATTTTTATTTTATTTATATATTTATTGCTGTATTTTTTATTATTTATTGCATTTTTATCAATTTTTGTAGTATTTATGCTTTTAATGGTAAAAATGACTCTTTTATCATAAAATCTCAATTTTTATGGTAAAAATGCCTCCTTTACCATTTTAATAATTTCATTTATATTTATTGCCGTATTTTTATTATTTATTGCATTTTTTTTTATAAATTTTTGTAGTATTTATGCTTTTAATGGTAAAAATGGCTCTTTTATCATAAAATCTCAATTTTTATGGTAAAAATGCCTCCTTTACCATTTTAATGTTTTCATTTCTGTATTTTTATTTCATATAAATTTATTGCTGTATTTTTATTATTTATTGTATTTTTTATCAATTTTTGTGTATTTATGCTTTTAATGGTAAAAATGACATTTTTAATCATAAAGTCTCCATTTTTATGGTAAAAATGCCTCCTTTACCATTTTAATAATTTTATTTCTGTATTTTTAATTTATTTATATATTTATTACTGTATTTTTATTATTTCTTGGCATTTTTGCAATTTTTATTGTATTTATGCCTTTAATGGTAAAAATAGCTTTTTTTATCATAAAATCTTTATTTTTATGGTAAAAATGCATCCCTTACCATTTTAATATTTTCATTTCTGTATTTTTAATTTATTTGCATATTTATTTCTGTATTTTTATTATTTCTTGGCATTTTTGCAATTTTTATTGCATTTATGCCTTTAATGGTAAAAATGACATTTTTTTTATCATAAAATCTCAATTTTTATGGTAAAAATGTATCCTTTACCATTTTAATTTATTTATTTCTTCATTTTTATTTATTTGTATTAATATTGCTGTATTTTTATTAATATTGCTGTATTTTATTATTTTTATTGCATTTTTGTGACTTTTATTGCCTTTTTCCTTTTTAGGGGTAAAATTGTCATTTGCATCATAAATGAGATATTTTTATGGTAGAAATGACACCCTTACCATTTTAACCATTTTAAATTCTGCATATTTATTATTTTGTCATATTAATTATATTTTCATTATCTTTATTGTTTTCTTTGATAAATTCATTATTTTTATCATAAAGTTTCCATTTTTATGGTGAAAATAATATTTTTATCATCATCTTATTACTTCAATTATATTATTATTATTCTTTATTGAGTATTTATTATCCTTGTCGTTTTTATTATTCCTTTTGATGAATTTATTATTCTTCTCATAAAGCTTCCATATTTATGGTGAAAATAATATCTTTATCACCTCTTTTATTATCCCATTTGCATTATTATTGTTTTTATTGCATGTTTATTATCTTTGTCATTTTTATTATTTTCTTTTATAAATTCATTATTTTCATCATAAAGGTAATATTTTTATGGTGAGAATAATATCTTTATCACTTTTATTATTTTATTTGCACTTTTCCACTTTAATTCCTTAATATTTATCGCATCATAAAAATTCCTCTTTACATAATAAAAATGATGACTTTACATTAAAGTACCCAACTTTTTGAATCTTGCATCATGCATACATTAGCATCCTTGTTTACTTATGTGTTTAATTTTTCTTTCATTTATTATTCCAATTATGAATGAATGGAATATATTCAATTGTCCTATATGTGATGTGTGCTTGCATGTGTGTGAAAACTAACTTTTGTTTTGTAGGTTTATTTTATTTCCTTTCCTTTTTTATTATTTTAATGTAATTAATAGAATAGGTTTCCAAGGCAATGTAATCCTTAAATCTCAATTTTCGCTTATAAATATTTGAGATAGTGCGATAGTTTCTCCTTCTCCGTCAACCTAGATCACCTCAGATCCTTAACCTCCGCCTACCCACCCTCGCATCCCTCCTCTAAAATGTTATCTCTTCTCTCTCGAAATGTCCATTTTCACTTGGAATTGTAGGGGCTTAGGCTCAAACCTAACTGCTAAAACCTTAAAATAACACATCCACAGAAAGAAACCAAATCTAGTTTTTCTCATTGAAACCAAACAAAAATCTTTGTCTCTGGGAAAGTTGAGACACCAACTTGGATTCGCTAAAGGAGAGTACCAAGAACCTGAAGGTAGATCGGGTGGTTTAGCTATCTGGTGGAAAGAAGATTGGGACATTCATATCATCCATAAAACCCCACACTACATAGATGTATGGATCAAAGAAGAAACAGAATGACACTTCACAGGGGTATATAGAAGTCCAAAGAAAGAAAGAAGAGCAGAAGTATGGAAAGAGATTTGTGATTTGGATATGCAAGGTATGGTACCATGGCTCCTAACTGGAGATTTTAACGCTTGCCTAAAACCTGAAGAGAAGCTTGGAGGTAGATCTCTAACTTTATCAAATCTAAAGGACTTTATGGACTTATTTACTACCTGTTCTTTGGTGGATTTAGGATTCAATGGCGGTGCCTTCACTTGGCATAACAAACAAACAATGGATAGAAACATCCAAGCCAGACTTGATAGGGCAATTGCAAATGTAGCATGGATCTAACAATTCGAATATGTGAATGTTAATCATGAGAGCTTCCTGGGTTCTGACCACAGACCCTTAACCATTAAGTTTAAGCCTCAAAAGAGAAAAAGGAGAAAAAGGTTTATATATGAGGCAAAATGGGAACTAGAGGAAAAATGTAATAGGATCATCAGCAACAGTTGGGTGGGAACTGAGAATAACACTTCAAACTTGACGACTAAATTGGAACATCTCCAAAGAAGTTTAATTGCATGGAGGAGAGCAAAGAACAAAGAAATAGAGGAAAAGATCTAGTAGTTGCAATCATCCTTTGAGGAAACAATGTCAGGAATTTTTTATGAAAACAAACAAGCACTCAACCAAAACACTCAAAATAGAATTTATGAGAACTGGAAAGCGAAGGATCTTCACTGGAGACAAAGATCCCATATTAAATGGTTGAAGGAGGGGGATCAAAACACAAGATTTTTTCACCTTTTTGTGATACAGAGGAGACAGATGAATCAGATAAGAAAGATCAAAATTGAAAATGGTCGATGGGTTAGTAACAAGCAGCAAATTCAAGAACTAGCTATCAAATACTTTGAGAAGTTGTTTACTAGTGATCCAATAGATGATGAGCCTAACCTTGCAGAGTACTTCCCAAAGACCGTAACTGATGACATGAACAATCAACTCATCAGAGAAGTGAGCATGGAGGAAGTTAGAAACGCTGTGTTTGGTATGGGAAAATTAAAATCCCCAGGCCCTGACGGTTTCCCAGGGATCTTTTATCATAATAATTGGGAGGTTGTCCAAGAGGATGTGTATGCCGTTGTTAAAGATTTCTTTCGAACAGGCCACTTTCCTCAGAACATTAACCAGACATAAATTATTCTGATACCCAAGCTCAAACATACGGAAAGATTTGAGGATTTTAAGCCCATCAATTGCTACAACTATGCCTATAAGATCATATCTAAAGTCATGTCTAATAGACTAAGGAGATGGCTCCCGGGTCTAATGTCTCAGCAATAGACAGGATTTGTCAGTGGCCGACATATCCAGGAGAATATTATCATCAACCATGAAGTTGTCCATGCTCTGAGAACCAGGTTTAAGAAAGGAAAGAGCTACTTTGCGATCAAACTAGACTTAGCCAAGGCTTATGACAGAGTCAATTGGAGTTTTCTCTAGGAAATTCTTCATAAAATGGGATTTCATCCTCATTGGGTGCAAATGGTTATGGAATGTGTTACAACTATATCCTACTCTATTCTTATTAATGGTAACTATACCCGGAGTTTCTATCCCTCTCATAGTCTTCGCCAAGGGGACCCTATATCCCCATACCTATTTATAATGATGGCAGATTACCTCTCCAGAATGATCATCAAAGAACATCAAAAGGGTAGAATTAAAGGAATAAAAGTTACCAGATTGTGCCCAGTTATTACCCATTCTTTATTTGCAGATGACACGATGATCTACGGGGAAAATAATTCCCAAGAATTGCAGGCCTATAAGGAAATCCTGAAAATTACTCTAACCGGTCAGGTCAGCTCATAAACTTTCATAAATCTGAAGTTATTTACAGTTCTAATACTAGTCATGAGATGAGACGATGTGTTAGGATTACGTTGGGTATTAAGGAATCCAACTATGCTTCAAAGTATTTAGGTATACCGATGGAATGGGGGCACACTAAGAAGGAGCTATTTAGTTTCTTGGGTCAGAGAATGCATGAGAAAAATCAGTCTTGGAGATCTCGTTTCCTCAACCAAGCAGGAAGAGAGATTATGATCAAAGTTGTCCTTCAAGTGATCTCCTCCTTTGTTATGTCAGTGATTCAACTCCCTGTTGGTATTCTATCAGATTTTGAAAGGATGATTAAGAGATTTTGGTGGAGTCAGGATTTGGATAAAAGGAAATTGCATTGGGTTCGTTGGCAAACTTTAACTCTCCTTAAACAAATGGGAGGTATGGGTTTTAGGGAGATGTAAAAGTTCAACTTGGCTATACTGGGGAAAATGTGTTGGCATATAATAAAAAAGCCGGGTACTCTTTGTTCTAGACTCCTTAAAGGTATCTATTTCCCCAACGGTGTTTTCTTGAATGCTGGGAAAGGGTATAAAGCCTCATGGATTTGGAATAGCTTGCTAAAAGGATGTGAGATCATTCATAATGGGACTAGAATGAATGTTAGCTCGGGTTCAAGCATTCAGATTTGGAATGATCCTTGGGTCCCAAATCTTCCTAACTTCAAAATCCAAACAGATAAACCAGCAGATATGGACATTTACCTGGTTAAGGATTTGATTGACGCGGACAGAGGGGTGTGGAGAGAGGATCTTATTCAATCCATCTTCACTCAAGAAGAGTCCTCAGCCATTCAAAGTATTCCGATTAATCCCTGGTCAGGAAAGGACAGTTTAGTTTGGCACTTGGACAAGAGGATTGCTATACTGTGAAGTCAGGATATGGATGGCTAAAATGCAACAACTCTGAGGGCCAAGCCTTTAACAGAGATTTCATTGCTGATAAATCTCTTTGAAACTCTGTATGGAATTTGAAAATACCTCCCAAAACAAAAAATTTCATCTAGCGCTGCATTTGAAACTCTGTTGCTACCAAAGATAATCTTGTGCACAGGGGCTATGGTACAGACAGTTTGTGTCCATGTTGTAAGACTGAAGCTGAAACTCTTGCTCATTTGTTTTTCTTTTGTGATCATGCTAGAAGAGAGTGGCTTGGAAGCCAACTCCACCATTTGCCCGTTGGAGATCAAAACGTACTATTTAAAGATTGGTGGAAAAATCTATATCAGATGCTAAAAGATTCAGAAAATTTAGTCTTGCTCAATCTTGCTGCTATTATTTACTGGAATATTTGGAAAGATAGGAATGGGAAGTTGTTTGAAGATACGGATGCAAACTCACAAGCTACCATCACTCGTATTAGAGATAATTGGCTCAGAATGTTGGAAGTCATTAATAGCTCTGAGAACCTCCCGAACCAGAGCAGCATCCCTACAATGGCAGAGACAGTAATTCCTGGAAGGCTCTCCCTCAAGGTACTCTGAAACTGAATTTTGATGCCTCTTTCTCTGATGAGCATCATAGAGCGCACTGGGCGTTTATATGTAGGGATTGGAAAGGCAGCGTCTTGCATATGGGAAGTGGTAGAGGTTTTTGTTGTTCCCCCCTTCAAGCAGAAATGATGGCCATTAGAGATACAGTTAGATTTGCGAGGAAGGCCAATAACCAAAAGTTTATCATTGAATCTGATTGCTAACAAGCCATTAATATTTGCCACAATAGCATTTTGAACCGTTATTGGGAAGTCTCAGCTATTCAAGAGGAAATTCTCAGCACCTGATGCAATTCCAGAAATATCAGTTTTAACTTTATCCCTAGACTAGCTAATGCAATAGCGGATGGGATGTCTAGAAATGCTTTTGCCTTAGTCTTTGACCCTTCTTGTTTTAGTGTTCATCCTCGTTTATTAGCTTTGATCTTGAATGATTTATCTGTTATGCCAGTGTAATTGCTTTCCTTAATATAGTTTCCTTTCTAAAAAAAAAATCCCATTTTCCCCTTTTATTCCTATTTTGGATGTATTTATTAGAATAGCCTTTTCTCGGGTTGTAATTCTTAACCCCCTTCCCCGTTTTTATTTTGCTTATTTGCTTGTTTATTTTGATTATTTCTTGCATGCTTATGTGCTTTGTGCTTACATGCCTACTTACTTATTTGCTTACATGTTTGTTTACTTATTTATCTTGAGATGTATGCTCATCAATCCAACTATCCCGTGCTTTATTTCCAATTTAAACTGACCAATGCTTGTATGTGGTAATAATGCATCATAAAACCAAAATTAGGTGAAGTAGTGAATAAATAAGCAAAATGTATAATAAGGAACATGATAAGTAACTCCTACCCCCCGAACCCGGATTCTCTAGTTATGGAAGTGATTTTTCACTTCTTCCCGATTCAAGTCGGGTGGCGACTCCAATCTACATGGCCTAATCAGGCAGACCCTCCAATAAACAATAACAAACGGAAATCCAGTAAATAGTCGGCATTTAGCCTATGTGCCCCGATGCTATAAGCTCACGGATCCTATAGTGATCACAGGGCCACACACCAATAATTCATACTTCTGCTAACAAGAACATGAGACAACAACCCCACTATCTCTTTAAAGTATTCTTTCCAATATCACAGACCCTGTGGGATTAGTTACAGGATCTGTGAGATTATAGCAACGAGGCACATAGGCTAATTGAGAATGATCTACTGGATTTTCGTTTGTTATTGTTGTGGGAGGGTCTGCCTGATTAGGCTTCGTAGATTTGGAGTCGCCACCCGACTTGAATCGGGAAGAAGTGAAAAACTCACTTCCATAACCAGAGAATCTGGGTTCGGGGGGTAGGAGTTACTTATCATGTTTCTTATTACGCATGTTGCTTATTTATTCACTACGTCACCCTAGTTTTGGTTTTATAATGCATTTTACCACATCCGAGCATTGGTCAGCTTAAATAAAGCGCGGGATAATTGGATTGACGAGCATACATCACATGATAAATAAGAAAACATCAATTAGGCAAATAAGCATGTAAGCAAGTAGCACACAAGCATGCAAGAAATAATAAAAATAAGCAAGCAAATAAGCAAAATAAAACGGGGAAAGGGATTAAGGATTACAACCCGAGAGAAAGCCTATTCTAATAAATACATCAAAAATAAAAATAAATGGAGGATTCGGTATTAAGGATTACATCTCCTTAGAAAAGCTTATACTATTAATTACATTAAAAATTGAAAAAAGGAAATAAAAATCTTATTATAATAAACCTACAAAAAAAAGGTTAGTTTCAACACACATGCAAGCACACATCACGCATAGGACAATTTAATATAACCCATTCATTCATAATTGGGATAATAAATGAGGGAATAATTAAGCACATAAGCAAACAAGGATGCTAATGTATGCATGATGCAAGATTTTGGAATTTGGGTACTTTAGTGTGAAGTCATCATTTTATTATTAAAAATAAGATTTTTATGATGATGCAAATACA
>CATIWK010177162.1:0-14559 GCA_949634005.1 Mallotus japonicus
TTAGTTTATGAAAATCTGAATCATTAGAGCCTGTTTAATATTAATTTTATTTGTGATTTTTATTTTTGCCATTAGTTATTTAAATAAATTATGTTATTGAAATATTTATATATTTTCATCACCTTAAGTTTTAAAATAGATATATATTTTTTACAGTTCAAAAATCATACAAAACAAAATTGGATTTTTCTGATTGTTTGCTTTTTTTTTTTTTTTGAAGATAAATATTTACTGATCAGTCTTGCTGTCTATGCCTTTTATGCCTATCTAAACATTTAATCCAAAAATACTTTAATTCATGTGTATGGATAAAAAAACTGCCCGACACATGGTACAAATTTAATATGTGTGATTCATTAATGTAATAACTATCAACTTTTATTTTTCTTTTCCATTGTTCGAATCCTCCCCAACCCTCTCGAGAGGATTATGGTTCCTAACACATCTTCAAGAATCAGAATCTCTTACAAGGCCAGCTTCTTCCAAGAGCCACTACATTTCAACACATGAATATATGCAAAATGAGAGCATATCCTTACGGACATCCTAGGTGGCTACTGTTTAATTTTTTATAAAAATTAATATGACTTCCATATATCTAAAGAATAATTAATATTTAAAGTATATGAAATTTTTTTCATGTAAGTACGAGATATATTCACATCTTATTAGACATCAAATTAATTTTCACTCATGTTTTGTGATTGGCATTGATCTAAAAAAAGATTGATAAGAATTTGAAAGAAGACACTTCTAAATATAAAATGTTTTCATACAAAAATTCAGTAGCGTCTCTCACCATTAAATTAATCCTTTGGATTAAAGTATATATATATATATATATCTGCAATCTCTTGTACTTGACATAATTTGTTAGTTTGATGCCAATTTTACCATTTCAACACTTAAATTCACCTAAAATACACTAATCTAATGACACAATGTATCTATCATCCCCTATACTTGTCACTTTTTATTAGTTTGACACCTTTACTTGCAGTTTTTGGTTAGCTAAACCCTTAACATGTAACATATGTTGAATTGCTATTTCATGTCATGTGTGCTCATAGGGATTTCAAAAATTACATTTTAGGTGAGTTCAGATGTTGAAATGAAAACTGACAAAAAGTAACAAGTACAGAGGGCCACAGATGTATTGTGTTTGTATATATAGCTGATATATAAATGGAAGGTATATGCTCATCAAACTGGATCAATTTTAGGACAAGAACAAATATGGGTGTTACTGCACCAAAGATGTTGGATATTAGGATATTCTCTGTTTTATTTAAAAATTCAGTTTTACCATCAATTTTCATATGGTTTCTTGCAGAAGAGAAATAATATCCGAAGAATAGTATATATGCTATAGAATCCATATACATATGTACATACACAATGCTTTGGAAATCTGAACCAAAGATGAATATTATACATAAATATATATTTACAAGAATTTTTATGTATAGAAATGGTGTAATGAAGTGAGTATAGTTGAAGATTGGCA
Organism: Mallotus japonicus; assembly: GCA_949634005.1. Taxonomy (NCBI): domain Eukaryota; kingdom Viridiplantae; phylum Streptophyta; class Magnoliopsida; order Malpighiales; family Euphorbiaceae; genus Mallotus; species Mallotus japonicus. The sequence goes on from CATIWK010177162.1 coordinate 1,508, forward strand.
TCTAATTCCTAGCAAAGATCATGCATGCACTAATGTTTATTGTTATTATACGTGGGACGGTGAGCTTAAGCTTATGAAAGGAATTAAAAACTTGTCAAGATTGGATTGCAGGAAGCATTAGCATATATTTAGATATCTTCTATCATCAATATGGCTAATGGATCTTTGAATTCTTTTTATTTTTCCTCTATGCTTTGTTTCTTTTTTTTTTCTCTCTCTTTTGGGAGGTAAATATATGTATAGTCACATGGAATCAAGGAGTGAAGAGTGATGGATGTTCTCTATTGGCAAATTAAAAAAGGTTGGGAATGAAATCTGCATAATTTTTGTACGTACTTGATATCGGATAAAAAATATACTTTCTAAATTGCTAATAAATTTATTATATGTGTATACATTATATGTGAAATTGTACCTATATTTGATTCTTTTTTTTTTTAAATAGGGAGGTCATATGACCTAGATATTGATAGACTGCACAATAGGGGGGCAGTCCTTTCCTTTTAAATTGATGACGGCAGAATTTGAACTCTACACTTCATGATACCTTTAGAGAGAAGTTACCACTTAACTACTCTCTCACTGGTACATTTAATTCTACTTTTATATATGATAAAACTCGTATTCACTACAATTTAGTTATTATATTTCTGAAAAGAAGAATCTATATTATTTTTCTTCTACTTAACAATTTTTTTAAAAAAAAACTACTAATTTTTTTAAAGATTGAAAGTAGTTGAATTTGAATTTTTCCAATATTCATGCAGTGATGTTAAATAAATCATTGGTAAATTTTAGATGATGACAAACCATGAAGTCATTAAAAAAAATTCAATATTTAATTCTTAATAATGGTCAACTACCAATAACTGTTGGATTAGTTGTCAGAAATTGTTTTTATTTAAATGACATTTTAAATTCAAGTTATGATATGTATATATATAAAACAAGATCATAATTAGAATGCTAATAATAATCTAAACGTGAATAAAAAATTTTCAAAAACAAATTAGGTAATGTATCATTTCCTTTTAAATAAAAAAAAAACAAGTAAACAATTGAGAATAAAAAATGTAGTGAAGTAAAAAATAAAAAGCTAGAGTGGAAAAAAAAAATTGAACAGCATTGACTATTGTGGATTGGAGACTGATGATTGATAAATAAGAATAGGATATGTATACATGTACAAGTGTTTCATTTGTTGGGTTTATATCAGATATTGATCATTGGACATATAGAAATGTGGGGTCAGACATTTGCAGAGACAGCAACACGAGCAAAGAATTTTGATGTTGATGATGAGAAATGTCAGAGATAATGTTTATTAGTATAGGCGTAAGAGATTGAGTGAGTGAGTGAGGTGGGCAGCAGCTACTTGGGCGCACCCAAAAAAATGCTATCCGAATCAGACCATCATTTTCATGTCTTGTAATTGGTTCACCACATTGATCTAAAGTCTTTCATTTCATGGTCTCTTCTATTTATATCTTTCTTTAATTATTTCTTACTTTAATTCATTTTATTTAGATCTTTAATTGATTATATTCATACTTGTTGATTTTACGTTTTTTGTTCTTGGAAAGGTGCATTGATATATATTAGAAGTTTAATTTGATCTATCTCCATCAAAACATTTTGTGCCATGCCTTTTATCAAATTGATAGATCATATAGTCAGTGAAAGAGCAGTCAAGTGATAACTCTTCTCTAAGGACATCCTGATGTATAGGGTTCAATTTCTGCCGTCATTGATTTAGAAGGGGAAAGTTGTCTTTTATTGTATAGTCCATCGATGCTAAGATCATATGACCTTCCAATTTACTAAAAAAAAAAACTGATAGATCATATAAAAGGTAAAAAATAAAAATTATTAATTTTTTTTTATTTTTACTGTCTTTATAGCTCTATCTGAACTGAATTAATTAGAGTTTAGTAAATTTCAAATATCAGTGGTGGACTAAAAAAAAAACTCAAAGGGCATATGTACGAGGGATTTTTTTTGGAAGAAAAAAAGGGCATGAACAACAAAAAATATAGAGCGGATCTTTGAGTCAGCCACTGAGCCACCTGAGGCTGGACGCTGTCAAGTTTCCACAATCTTTTAAATTGTTGATGGTACAATCCATGTCCAGCAATAAGTTTAAAAAAAAAAAAACAATTTAATTTCTTGCAAAATGGAGTCTGTAGTTTTGGGGCATTTCAGCTTTCTCATGTTGGCAAGTTGTGGGTGGAAGAGCAGCTGAGAGTAGTGGCACTACTAACAAAAGAATAATGGAACATAGAACCTTCTGCATTATTTAATAAGGCACCAGTACTTTGAGTACTCAGTTTAAACTTTAGATCATATATACTAGTACAATGCTATAATCCACTTTAATTATTGTTACTTTTTAAAGAAATTCGTAACTAAATACTGTTTAAGATCGAATCGAATTTAGAATTTGGAAGATGAGAATTTGGTTTTCATCGTCAGCATGTGCAAAAATATAGATTTCTACTGCATTTAGCACCTTTAAGTGAATGATAATGTTTCATTTTTTTTCTTTTTTTGTTACTCGATTGAAATGGTTTAATTTTCCATCACAAAGTTCAAATTTATCTAACGAAGAAAAAGAAAATCTAAATGCTGTTTATGTTAATTTTTATGTATTTATAAAAATATTAATTTTATAATAATTTAACTCGACATAAAGATATAGTGATCTGGTTAGTAAGAATGTTGATCTCTTTTGGTTGCTAATTAAGATTTAATATTTGTGAATAGCACACCAGAAATTATTAAAAATTTAATGTAACAAAATAATATGATTGATCAATGGTAAATTTGGATCTTTATAAATTGAATTTTTTTGTGAGATGTTTTTTTACGAAGAACAAAATCGTGCGGTTTGTGAGTGAAGTTCAAATCAAAGAGAAAAAATTTTCACGAACTAAACCTGACATATAACGAATATGGGCTATCATCATCAATTAATCATGCAATTCACACATTGAATTTGTCATATGACGAATATGGGGCTAACATCATCAGTAACGTTGTCTGTGGATACGAGATAATATTCTCTACCCAAAGCTCTTCATTTAGAGTGTCAATATCTCGCAATTAAGGACCCTAACGATAAAATTTTGCATCAATTAGGAGATTAGAAATCCAGATCATCACAAAGCTTTCTCTTTCTCTATTAGATTTCTTTTTTCCATAAAAAAAAATGGTACGATTTGTGAGTTAAACTCAAATTAAAGTGGATGATTCCAATAGAATATCTAATAATATGATAAGTTATTTATAATAATATATTGAGAAATACAATTACCATTCAACTAAATATCATATTATATAAATATGGCTTATCCTAATAATTTATTCAATAAAGTATATTTTTCACTAATGCGGAAACCGCGTATGTAAAGTTATGTTTGGCATCTAATTCTTATTTCAATTCAGGTTTATAAATATCTATTGCATACAAAGATTCTGTAATGGAGTGTCGCACCAATATATAATCTTATTAAGGACAAGAAAAAAATGTAAGAAATTAATTGGGTAATTTATTCGATTTGATCTTGTTATGTGCACTAATCGGAGTACCAGATAGAAATGTGACTCAATTTTCATGGCATTTTTATCTTTGTTTCATGAGTGGGTGGCTCTACGAATAGATTCATAAAAGGAAGAAAGATTGATATGTGATCGATGGGATAGAAATTAATGTTTATTATAAGAAAATATGATGGAATAAAATGATTGTTTATTGTGTAATATATATAAACAATTGGAATTATTTAAAAGTAGATGATGTAATTCAAATTTCACCAAAAACCAATTTCCTTTCTTAATATTAAAAAAAATTAAATTGGTGGTTTTTTGGTCAAGTACAAATTTTGGGGAAAAGGGATAGGGGTAAGTCTTGAATTCAAGATTTTATGGTGTTCGTGTGAGCACTTGAACATTTGGCCAAGCATGTGCGGATACCATCCTATGGTTTAAGTGAAAAAATTTAAATTCATCTTAGGAAAATATCGAATTCGAGTCTTATATAGAGAGAAAACATGCGTAAGAAGAGTTTATCTCCTTATAATTTTAAATCCTATATATATAAAAAAAAATGTCCTGAAAAATTAAAAAAGTATATATGTATATGTCTCTTAATGGATATTGGTGATGGAAATTATTAACATTATTTATTTGTCCTCAAATTAGTGGAAATCTGGCTGGTCTAATTAAAACCAAGGTTTGTGTGCTTAGACAAAGTAAGCCAATCATCTGTGACTTTAATTAATATTGGTAAACTAATAATCTCAACTCCACAAATCTCCCCTTAATCTCAAACATAAATAATTGCAACAACACAGGGTCTTACAGCATAAAAAAGAAAGAAAAAAAACTCCCTTGTAACTTGTCCCAAATGACAAAGTTTTGCCCCATATGAACTTTTTAAGTGTGTGCTTTATTAATGGAACACTATATAGTGTTTGCTTTTTTTTTATCTTATTTCATATGATTTTTTTTTCTAAAATAAATATATATTTTACGTATTAAATTATAAAAATTACATCAACAATAGTTGAAATTAATTAATTGACAATGACTATTTACATTCAAATAATATTTTAAATTGGATTCATAACATATATATAATCGCGTTAAGATCTGATTACAGGTGAAAAACCAAATGCAAACTCATAAATAATATTTTATTTATCATTAGTAGAATTTAAAGTCATAATTTTTAGTCACAAAATTAATAGAGTTTTTGCAAACTCATCCACGCGCCTCATTAGCTTCATTTCGAATGCCATGCTTTGTTAAATGAAATGTATGCATAAATGGACCCACCGTGGCAATGCAAATCCATTTCAAAATTCTCCAACACTTGCAAAAATCTACATAAGAGGACATGTTGGTCGAAGAGTAGTCACCAACATCCGGTGGCTGAGTTTGGTCAATTTCCGGCGAATTTTTGCCACTATTATGTTTCAAGTGGAGGAGGGCATAATACGTAGAGCATAGTATAAATAGTATATGTGTTAGAATGATGCTGTCTGGCACACATCAATCACCCGATATTCCTTTATTTCTCGTCCTCCATGTATATATTGTAATCTTTGGCTACAACTGAAACACACTCACTTACAAGATTAGCTTGCTTAGCTACTAGTGCCTGCTCAAGTTCATCTTGAAAAAAAAAAAAAAGAACCATTAACAAGAAGAAGAAACAATGGTGAAGTTTTCCAGGCAATTTGAAGGGCAGCTTGTTCCTGAATGGAAAGAGGCTTTTGTCGATTATTGGCAACTCAAGAAAGATCTCAAGAATTTTCATTTTCTTAACACTAACAACACTAACCCTTCTAAGCAAAAACACCAACATGCTTCTTTTTTGTCTTCTCTTAAGAAGTACTCTCCGTTTACTCATCAACATAGAGAACATGGAGCCATTCAAGTATGCATGCATGCGCGCAATTCCCTTTTAGCTATATATCTATATTTTAAACTTATTGTTTGATGCTTTCTGCGAAACTAATGTGATGATGTTTCTGGTGTGTCAATAGGTTCACAAAAAACTCGCATCTTCTGCGAGTAAAAATGATATGTATGAGACAGAACTTCTTGAGCAATTTGAGGATATTGATGCTGTCAAAGAGTTCTTTGCATGTTTGGACCTTCAACTTAACAAAGTGAACCAATTCTACAAAACTAAAGAGAAAGAGTTCCTGGAAAGAGGGGATTCTTTGAAGAATCAAATGAGCATTCTTATTGAACTGAAAACTGAATTCAACAAACAGCGAGGCAAAGGAGCTTCTGCTCAGGATTCTAAAGAGGATCCATCCATATCTTGCACAATTTCCTGTGGTATAGTGACATGCTTACACACTAGCTCCCACCCATTTCAATCTTTGACTTATCAGAATTAATATGGATCATTTACATAACTTACACATAAATATCATATATGAGTATGTTACATTTTCTTGTCTTCACTTAAATGCATAAATAAGAAGAGCTAAGAATAGATTTAGCTTCAGGTATCGTAATCCTGTAATCCACATGGGCAAGAAAGGTTTTAGTAGAAAAAAAAAAACTCCTGAGGCATCAAAATTAATCTGTGAGTCTGTCACAAAAATTGTAGCAGCATAACAAAATAGGATATTAGTATTACAGGGCGTGCTTTTTTTTTTTTTTTTTTTTCTGCATCTCTCGTTTTATATGAAGTTGATATCATTTTTTTTTGTGAGCAACAGAGGAGGACTCTGTCAAGGACAGAGCAGAAGAAGAGCAAGTGGTGCAAGAAACTAACACAGAAGATATGGGAAGAAATGAAGAGAGAGATTCACCAAGATCAGAAGAGATGGGAAGATCAATGAGAATAAAAGGACAGGACAGCAAGTTAAGATCACTCTCTGGAAGAGTGTTCAACTTTCAGGGAAAAAATTTGAAGATCAATGTTCCTCTAACAACACCTTCCCGCACAGTTTCTGCAATTGGCTATCTACTGTGGGAAGATTTAGTTAACCAGAACTCTAAGAAATGTAACCCAGAAGGAAGCAGATTGCATATCAATAAAGCAAAATTGCATCATGCAGAAAAGATGATTAAGGGTGCTTTGATTGAGCTCTATAAAGGGTTGGGTTATCTCAAGACTTTTAGGTAATTAATGATCATAAACAAAAATATTCAATTACTTGCATTATTGAAGTTTTAGTGTTTTGGAGTAGTGGAAGCTCACTTTTGTTTATGATCAAATATTATCACTTTTCAGGAACCTGAACTTGCTTGCGTTTATAAAGATTTTGAAGAAGTTTGATAGAGTAAGCATCTAGGTCACTTCGTTGTGTGTGCGCTTTTTTACACTCTTTATCAAGTGCCTGTGTTATTAATGTTTTAACATTCTGATCTTTAGGTTACAGCAAAACAAGTTCTTCCAATCTATCTAAAAGTTGTTGAAAGCTCCTACTTCAACAGCTCAGACAAGGTAACTAGTTACTGAATCCTAAAATCCACTATGAAAAATGTCTGGTGCCACAGAGATGTTAAGGTGATAAAAAGAAGAAGAAAAATCTGCATGAAAATTATTCGATGTTTTCCACTAGCTCTGCAGACATTGTCAAGTGGGTATTGATCCTTTGGTTCATGCTTGCACCACATATCTATAATATTTGAACTTGGATATGCTTGTCTTCAACTTTAAAATTTTTGTTTTTGGACATGAAAGTCAGTTAAAAAGTTGCTTACATATCAGTCTTAAAAAATGACAGGTTATGAATTTAGCAGATGAAGTAGAAGAGCTATTTATTAAACATTTTGCTGAGGAGGACAAAAGAAAAGCAATGAAATATCTTAAACCTCAACAACACAAGGAATCACACAGTGTAACCTTCTTCATTGGTGAGTTTCATATTAATGTTACAGAAGATAATTTATTTATTTATTTTTATTAAATGGGTTTTTTTAATAAAATCAATCAATCATTTTTATGGAAAGTTTTGATCTTTGGTTGAGAAAAAATTATGAGATTTAAAGAAACAAAAGAATGGTCAATGGACCCATTAGGCCACTACGGGAATTCAAATGAAGGGCAGTGCTAGTTGCCTGGTTCACTTTTATAATTGGTGGATGATGAAGCACAGGTCCCATGCCACGCACCCATTAACATGTTATGATATAAAAACAGATTCGTACAACGATTGAATATTGAAAATTAATGTTATCAAATAAAAGACAACATTAGTTTCCTTCATGTCATGCAATGCACTTTTTTAAAAGTGTGAACTGCCTGTGGCCACAACATTACATTTTATATTGGACATTTTGTCAAATTTTTTTCCAGGATACCAAGATATATAATTTCATGTTAATTATAGTGACATATTATTAATAAATGAATATTATTAATTAACCTGACATTTTTTACCATTATCAGGATTATTCACTGGATGCTTCATTGCTCTTCTTGCTGGATATGTTATAATGGCTCATATTACTGGGATGTATAGGAGGCAGCCTGACTCAGTCTACATGGAAACTGTTTATCCTGTGCTGAGGCAAGTTTTTGTTAATGAATTTGGTACTAATTAACATGAGATTTGAAGATTCTTATGCTGATAAAAGGAAATTTGACAATTTGCAGCATGTTCAGCCTCATGTTCCTACATTTCTTTCTGTATGGTTGCAACATTTTCATGTGGAGAAAGACTAGGATTAACTACAGTTTCATTTTTGAATTAGCCCCAACAAAGGAGCTTAAGTACAGAGATGTATTCTTGATATGTACCGTATCGATGACTGCTGTAGTAGGAATCATGTTTATTCATTTATCACTTCTTACAAAAGGGTATTCGTACTCTGAAGTTCAAGCAATTCCGGGTTTTCTCTTATTGGTAATTACTTGATTTTACAGAAAACCTGGTGCACTTAAAACAGTTCAGTTCTTGGTTATTGTTGGACTAACAGTTTTTACTTCTTTATATGCAGATGTTCCTGTCGCTGCTCTTTTGCCCTTTCAACATATGCTACCGGTCCAGTCGTTACCGTTTCCTTTGTGTGATTAGGAACATAATTCTGTCACCTCTTTATAAGGTAACAACAACTAAAAGTTCTAGAATCTATTTCATTTGACAGGTTCATAAGGTTATCAACTAACTGCATACAACAATTGTTTCTGCAGGTTGTGATGCTTGATTTTTTCATGGCTGATCAACTTTGTAGTCAGGTAGGTTTGGTTTCTGATAGTATAAAATGGGAATTATTTTTTTTGGCTTGCTGATACAATATTTGCTTTACTGATAACATGTTTTACTGAACAGGTGCCAATGCTTAGAAACCTGGAGTATGTGGCTTGCTACTTCATAACTGGAAGCTTCAAAACTCAGGATTATGGTTACTGCATGAGGGCAAAGCATTACCGCGATCTTGCTTATGCAGTGTCCTTCCTGCCATACTACTGGAGAGCTATGCAGGTATATAACTGTACTCTTCTTTCTTACAATAATTAGGCATGCCCACATACAGATAAATCTTCATTGCTTATAATGATTAACAAGTTTCTGTGATTTAAGCATTTCACTTAATTGGGTGTGCAGTGCGCAAGGCGCTGGTTCGATGAAGGACAGACAAGTCACCTTGTCAATCTAGGCAAATATGTATCAGCAATGTTAGCAGCAGGAGCAAAAGTAGTATACGAAAGAGAAAAGAATGTGGGATGGCTATGTCTTGTTGTGGTTATGTCAAGTGCTGCAACAGTTTACCAATTGTATTGGGACTTTGTAAAGGATTGGGGTTTGCTTCAAATCAATTCCAAGAATCCTTGGCTAAGGAATGAATTAATGCTTCGTCGAAAGTTCATTTACTACCTCTCAATGGTATAATATTATGTCCTCACTCCACTCCACTCCATTCCACTCCTCTCCTTTTCATTAAAGCAACATGAACAGGAATTTAATTTCAAACCATTCCATTCCAAGCCGATTATACACTATCCTGTATATTACCACCTACCAGGTTCTTCTGTTCTCTGATAAGACGAAATCGACTTGCCAATTTCAATTGTTAGATTATCAGGATAAGATGTGAGAATGAGTATAATGAACATATTCCCATGAAAAAAGCTTTGGTCATAGGCATTTTCCAACATAGAGTAAGATTCGCACCCATCAGAGCTGGCTGGCCTGTAATGCACAAACAAGAGCACAGAATTAGATGTTGTCTGAAATTAAGTACACATCACTAATGCACAAATCATTTCAGTTTCAAAGTAAAATTCTGAACACGTGTGGGTGTTTCCTGCAGGCTTTGAACCTTGTCCTGAGGCTTGCTTGGTTACAGACAGTTGTCCACTCAAGTTTTGAAAATGTTGATTACAGAGTAACTGGACTGCTTTTGGCTGCCCTTGAAGTGATTAGAAGAGGACTGTGGAACTTTTACAGGTAAAAAAAAAAAAAAAAAAAAAAAATCTGTCACAGTTTTTTTTTTTTTAATTATTTTCTTTCAAATCAGTTATTTTCATATATTTCACTTTCATCAGGTTTAATAGTAGTGACTAAATGGGGAATTGTTTCAATGGTCCAGGTTGGAGAATGAGCATCTAAATAATGCTGGCCATTTTAGAGCAGTTAAAACAGTACCACTTCCTTTTCATGAAGTGGATGAAGAAGACTGACGCCCCATTGGCAGCAGCAGTTGATAGATTACAGAATTCGATTCGCCATTTCGATTCAACCAAAAAAATTTCCCTGTGTACTTGCACAAGTTGTTGTAACAAAGAATACATCAACTTCATCATTATTGTATCAAGGATAATGGGAAAAAACAAATGGTTCATACTTGTATACAAAAATTTTCTTCAATGATAAAATAGACCATTAGTTGATGCCTTCTTTGCGAATATATTTTGCTTGCTCTCTTCCTTATAAATTGACTCTGAATCAGAATAGAGCATAAAAGCAACAACAAAAAAAAAATGTTTACAAATGATCAAAAAGTTGCAGAATCAGTAAATTCTGCAAATCCATAAAAGAGCTGAGATTCTATTATCAGAATATGGTCAAGTCATAAGTTTCATAAATCAACAATTGGAGAAAGTGCAAAACCTGAAACTGCAATAAAATAAAATAAAACTTAAATAATACTCAAAAATATAAGTAAAAATAGGTCATATATAAATAATATAACCTTAATTTTTTGCAAAAAAAATAACACAAGTTGAGGTCATACACCAAATGGCGGCTCCTGTTTACACTCACTGCAATTTCTCTCCTGCCACAATCGCTCTCTCTGATTCCACGCTCAAACCCATCAATACCCTTTTCCGTAATAGCTTCTTCAAACCCATTCCTATATCAAAGACGCACCCTTTATCGTCATTCCCCAGGTCATTTAGCCAAAACCCTACAAAAAAAAAAAAAAAATTCACTTTTAATGTTTGAATTCTGACAATAACACTGTAATTAACTTTTTTTTTTTTTAATGTTGTGGGTTTTTACAGGCTGAGAATCTGCCAAAGAAAGACTATTTCTTTATCAGAAAAACGCTCACATCGGTTAGTGCTTTCAGTTTCTGGGTTAGTGGATGGCAATTCTGATACACACCCAGAAGCAGAATCTACTGATTCCAATCTGGTATTTTTTTTTTCTTTTTTTTTATTTTCAGCTTAATTAGTTGTTGATGCTACTTGTTAATACTTGGTTTTGGTGGTTTTTTTTTTTTTTTTTTGGGTTGTGGGTTCAGATTCCTCCAATTTTTTAGTTTTTTAGATTCTTCCAATGTTTTTTGTTAGAGGAAATTCATGATTTGTTGATAATTTGGAACTGCAGTTTGAGATTTTAATAGTGTTTCAGAGTTAGAAAGGTGATGCTTGCATGCTGAACCTGAGGCCATGGTAGAAAGCTATTAAAATATCATTAGCATAAATTTAAGTAATTAGTAACCCGTTAACAAAAAATCTCATGACTTCATGAATAAGTTACATAGTTTTGACCAAGGGTTTAAGGAAAGGAAAGCAAAACAAGTTAAAAGATGATAATTGCAAATGGAAGTTAATTAAAAATGTTTTATTTTATACTTAACAAATCACTTTAGTCGTTAGCTTCAGTTGAAGGATATGAAATGTGTACATTGTGCAACCATTTGCATTCTACACTCCTAAGAAGTTTGTATTACAAGTCATGTGAACTCTTTTTCTGAGCTCTAGCAGAGTTCACATTAGGTGATATGTTGCTTCATTAGCAGCTGCTTTAATGCACATTAGGAAAAGCACCATGTATTGTTGTAAATTTTTAAGCATTTCTATTGATTAAGCGGTGCATCTATATACTGATTTTCTTCGTAAATAATTAGAATGACAAATGATAAGAATGAAGAAAAAATTTATTTAAAGTAGCAATGCTAAAAAAATTTATTCAACCTGGCAATGCTTTGTGAATTATAAACTTTTACGGCTCAGAAAATTCTGTTTTCATTTTTTTTTTCAAAATGAATTTTCTTGTGCATAATTATATTTAAGGAGGTGAGGCTAGCTTGTTACTGCTCATGTTTTTTCTCTAGTGAAACTTTACCCTGAGGATTGATATTGCTTGGGCAGCTAGCCATATCTTTCCCACCCCTGCTGTCCAACTTCTTACATATATGCATTCATCCACATACATCTGAAAACTCATCCTTCACTGTTATATAACAAGTGATCAACATGTATTTTCTTCTTCATAGGGTGCTACTATTGACACAAAACTGCCTAGAAGGAGCTTGCTTGTGCAGTTTACTTGTGGTGAATGTGGTGAAAGAACACAGAGGCTCATAAATCGATTAGCCTATGAACGGGGGCTTGTTTATGTACAGGTACTTATATGTTGGCTTTCATTGAAGATATATTGCTGATATGTTTCCTAATGACAAAAAGCTATCAAACATTGATTCTGATATAGTGCCAAATCCAATATGTAGTCTTCCAGTATTTCTAACATAAAGAAGAAATAAAATTTTATTGGTTTTTTGTTTTTCTTTGTTTGATGTGTTATTGTTTTCGTTATATCTTTGTCATCATTGCTAGTTCTTCCTGAATTATGCTACAGACCTAAGTCCTTAGATGAACTTGATTTTGTTTCTGTTAGATTATGATCATCTTCTGTGAAGTTGAAATTCTGCTCGTTATTCTATTGATTTCATTAATACATTCACCAACTTCTCATATTAAAGGTTTTTATTGAGGTTCACTACTGTCAGTTTAGTTCTTTAACTGCAATATCGTGCTGCTAGCTAGAACTTTTGGCCGGCTATTATTTGCTAGTTATGAGTTTGTTGCTGCATGTGCTATAGAAGTAGATACAGCTAAGTTTGCATGGTTAAATTTTTATTTAATTACCTGACAGGAAACTGTATTTCTCTGTGTTGTTAGGGTGTATTGTTCTATAATTCTACTGTAAAGTAGAAACTTTTATGTTTATTTGACAACGAAGTGGTACTTCTTATTAGTGTGCAGGATGTGACGTGTATCACAAATTAGCTGATAATCTTGGTCTCGTAATTGAGTATGATTTGCGGGAGGACACAATTTCAGAATCAAA
>CATIWK010177251.1:0-10412 GCA_949634005.1 Mallotus japonicus
TTCAAGAAGGAGAAAAAAGAGAAAAGGAAGAGTTGGGAAACACTTGAGGCACCCTTTACTCAAATGCCTTAAAGGAAGAGGACTAGGAGTAAAGGCGTTTTAGCCAAGTTCATGTGTTAAAATGACAAAGCTATAAGTTGAGGTGTCAAACTGACAAAAAGCGACAAGTACAGGGGGCCATGTATGTATTACGCTGTGTTTGTATAATAGAATATAGACAATTTGAGGTGTTAATTTAACAAAACTAAAAGTATAGGGGGGCAAAATGGTAAATTCATGCAAATACAGGTGGCTGTGAAGATAATATGCCCTAGATAGTATAATTTCATATCTAAATATACTTTTATAGTAAATTTTCATATCTAAATATACTTTTATAGTATACTTTCATATCTAAATATAATTTTATACTTACACATCACTTCCACAGTCAATATATTTTACAAGTAAAACTTTCAATTACATATACTAATACACTTTCAATTTTTTTATAACTTCTAATTTTTTATTTATTTTTATATGTATTATAAATAGTATAAAATTATATAAATAATTAAAATTATAAATTGCAATTATTAGTTATAATTCGTATATAATATATAATATATTATAAATAAATTTTTACAAAATATTTATACATGAATTTATATTTATTTAATAACTTATATATTTTATTTAAATTTAAAGCCAAATATTGTGAATATTATTTTTTATCTAATTGATGGATATAAAGTTCAAAGTTTTAAATTTTAAAGTGTAAACTAGAGCTATTTTTATCAAGCTACATAACAGTATATATCCTTTTTAATCCAAAATTCTCAATGCTATTCGTACATTATTATTTATATTTAATGTAGATATAGATATAAAAGTTTAGTGCAAAATTATGTAAATTATATTAAGAATAAAATGCAAATTATAAGTATGAAGTATAATTCAAATATATCATGAAATACATTATAAACAAGAATTTTATAAAATATTTATTTATAAATTTAGTGGTTATTTAATTTAATTTTGATGATAAATGTAGTAAAAATTATTTTATTTTTGCTTACATCTATTTTAAATTTTAAAATACGAAATTAAAATATATTATTTAATTTTGAAACTTTTCAATATAAATTAGGCTTATTTTTGTTAATATTAAAAAATATATATATATCCTTTTTTTATTAAAAAAATTTACATGTGACATCATTAAGATATCTACTAATGCTATGGACCCTACACTTCCACACTTCATTAAAAGATACAAAGTATAATATTTAAATGGCAATATGTGACAGGAGAAATTCTTAAGTGAATTTAATTTGCCACGTAAAATTATGAACTCTCCATTCTATTTATAATATGTGAGAGTATTTCTAATAGATTTTTTATTTAAGTAAAATTTTTTATTTTAAAAAGTAAAATAAAAAAAATGGTCTCCAATACACTCTTTATATTTTTATTTTAGAGTAGAGAGTTACTCTTTACTCTAAAATATTTCAATTCTCCATGCAAAATATTAATTGATGTTTATCTATTTATTGAAAATAATTTTCTCTTTCATCAAATGAAAGAAAAAAAAAATTAAATAAATAAAGAGAAATCTTGTAAAACATAAAGGAGAAAAAATTAGGCATTAATGTTTATTGGATAAAGCAAAATGAAGATTAAAAATATATAGAGTCTAGTAGAGTTGTACAAATTTCCTCACTTTTTATATTTAAAAATTCTTTGAGATGCTTTTTATTAAGCAAAAAATGCTCTTTAAAATAAAGATTACTATTGAAGATGCTCTGACATCACTAATTAATATTTATTGATTTTATTTGGGATAATGACATTTTTGGTGTCTCAATTTTTCCGTTTTTACTATTTGAGTGTCTAAACTTTTTGCAATCAAGTGTCTAAACTTTTGAAAAGCATACCAATATAGTGTCTCCAGTAGACTGGGTGTTGAGTCAGATCAAACTGGACCCACTTTTATCCCAGTTATTAGCCATGTCATGTGCCACGTGTATTGCATTATTTAAAGGACAAAAATACCCTTATTAATTATTATGAATTGACAAAAATAACCTCAACAGTAACTTCTGCAGCAGACATGGCAGACATGAAGGGTGACTGAATAAGAGTAATTTTATCCTTTAAATAATGCAACACATGTGGCAAATGATATGGTTAATTACTGGGATAAAAGTGAGTCATATTTGATCTGACTGAGCACCTAGTCAGTATCAAAATCAGTCGGAGACACTACATTAATATGCTTTTCAAAAGTTCAGACACTTGATTGCAAAAAAAAAAAAAGTTTAGACACTCAAATAGCAAAAACGGAAAAGTTGATACATCAAAAATGTCATTATCCCTAATAATAATTAAACTTAGGTTAAAAAAATAATATTTAAACTTATGATAATTTTTTTTATTTTTAAAAATTTAAATGATTTATTTGATATATTATTATGGAAAAGTCAATTCTTATGCTTTATTGTATTAATTTTTTTATTTTATATCCAATATGTATATTAAATATGATTAATATAATAACTCTTCATTCTTTTCAGTTGCAAATTTTTTAAATTTATGAAAAATTGTTATAAGGCTAAAAATAACATTCTTAAATTATTAGAATATATTTTTATTTGAAATTGATGCAAAATTTGAAATTTTTATATTCTTTATTTTATTGGAAATTTTTCAAAATAAATGTTTGTGTTTGTGCATTTATAAATTAATAAAAATAAACAATTTAGTAAAATGGCCATTAAAATTAACAATATTGTTAGGTATAAAGTAGATTTTTTGAATTTGATTTTTTTTGTTATATATGATCTAAATTATGATGGACTGCATAATAGGGGGTAGTCCTCCCCTTTAAATCGATGATAGTAAAAATCGAAGCCTACACTTTATAATACCCTTAGATAAAAATTACTATTTAACTACTTTTTCATTTGTTTGAATTTAATTTTTAATATCTTCTTTTTAAAAAAATATATATTCTCTTTCTTTCAAAAAGGAATAGTGAAACTTTTGATTATTAGCTTGAAGCTCACATGCAATTCCAAAAAAAAAAAAATTAAATAAAAAGTATGAAGCCCACATGTTATTTCACATTTACAATGATAGTTAAAATATATGCGGTGTCATTTTATTATTAAATGTATTTGTTAAGGTCCGTTTGTTTGTGAAAAATATTCTTTCATAAAATATTTTTTTTATTTTTCTAGTGTTTGGATTATCTAGTGAAAATAAGTTAAAAAAAAATAATGTACCAGTTAAAAAGAAATTACTTTAAAACAAGAAAAAATATTTTTCCATTTTAAGGATGGAAAAATATTTTCCAATGTTTTCTCTCCTCATTTATTGTCTGTCTTTTTATTTTTCAATGTCTTTTCTTCTTATTTATTATTTTTTTTAGTGTTGTTGCAACCAAACATAGAAAAATATTTTCCACAAATAAACGGAGCCTTATCATTTAATTTTTTTTTTAACTATTAGATCAAATTGTTAAATTTCAATACTATAAAGAGAAGAGAAGGCAGAGTGGAGGTTTGATTCGTCCTCATTTTAACAAGATGTCTACATATTTTACTACTTAGACTACTTTGCAATACAATGTCGTTCAATTTTAGAATAGTGAAAAAGAAAAGATATACTCCTATTCTATTCCAATTGTCTTTTAAAAAAATATATTTTGTTTCACTCCAAATGATATTTTTATATTACTAATAAAAAATAAATTTTTCTTTCCAATTTTACCTATAATTTGATTTTAGAGTAAGTTTTCTATTGGAATAATTGTAATTCACACTAAACTTTTAATCATTTTGGAAGAGGGTTATATAGTTATTTACACCTGTAATTATACCTATTAAATAAATTTTTTAATCTTTGTGACATTAATTGAATGGAATGAAGAGAGTACCATTTTACATATTTATTGATAATTAAAAAAAACAGTGCCAATTTTTTATTAAATGAGTTTGTTGAGTGCTGTTCTATTTTGATACTAACGAGAAAGGAATAGGCCAATGAAGCTTGGTTGGGATGGTAAAAATCCAACCAAATGGAGGTACCAAGGACTAAAGGTCCTTGATTCAAGTCCTAGTGGTGTCCAAAATTAAGATTTGGCCTTGATGCACCTTAGGCACAAATATGACACTCTATATATAATAATAATAATAATAATAATAGATAATATATGATAGATACAATAGATATTAGATATGATATAGTATATAATATATAATATATATATATAGTGTTTCGGTTGTAATATGTAACATGTAATGGTTCGAAAAAGAAAGGAATAGCACGAGTTGTTTTGGTTATACAAGAGAATTGACACGCATTAATATAAAAGTGTTGGCAAGTTTGAATTATACTTACGTTTCAGGTGAAAAAGAAGAAGAAGAAGAAAATTATGTTTTTTTTTTTGATATTATATAAAAAATCGGTGCTTTATATTTTAAGTATTTAAAAAAGAAACGTATATTTTTTACCCCTTATTTGGTTCAATTCTAAAAAAAAAAAATATTTTATTTCTAAATAAATTCCAAATAAATTTTATTTTCAAATAATTTTTTATTAATAAAATATGTTTGGTTCAAATAAATAGTTAATAGAATTCATTTCAAATAAATTTGATATTTTGTTATATTGTGTTTGGTATAAATTTTGAGTTTAAGTTTTTGTCAAAAATACCCTTTTAAATATAAAGATGTTTTAAAAATAAAAATAATGAGGGATATTTTGGTCATTTAAAAGTGAAAAAATTGCAAATTTAGTGTCTCAACTTTTGTGGTTTTTCTATTTAAGTGTTTGAACTTTTTTTTTTTTTGCAATCAAGTGTCTGAACTTTAGAAAAGCATACCAATGTAGTGTCTCCGGCAGATTTAATGTTGACTGGGTGCTGACTCAGATAAAATAGGATCCACTTTTATCCTAGTTATTGGTCATGTCATGTGACACATATATTGCATTATTTAAAGGACAAAATTAACCTTATTAAAGATTATGAATTGATAAAAATAACCTCAACATTAACTTCCGCTGTAGACATGGAGGGTGACTGAACAAAGGTAATTTTGTCCTTTAAATAATGCAATACATGTGGCAAATGATATGGTTAATTACTGGGATAAAAGTGGATCCTGTTTGATCTGACTGAGCACCCAGTTAGTATCAAAATCAGTCGGAGACACTACATTAGTATGCTTTTCAAAAGTTCAGACACTTGATTGCAAAAAAAAAAAAAAGTTTAGACACTCAAATAGCAAAAACGGAAAAATTGAGACACCAAAAATGTCATTATCCCTATCTTTTTTTAATTTAGCCAATTTTTAAGATGGTGAAAAGAAGTAGGTGTCACAAAAGAATGTTCACTCTGAAAAAGTTTTTGCTGAGTATGGACTTTTAAGACGAAATTTAGGAACTTGAAATTTTCCCTTTAAAAACTTATAGGTCATGCCAGTGGTGATTAGAGGATTCATGGATACTGGCTGCCATTGACAGCAATTAAGAACACCAATTAGAGGGTTTATGGATCGACAGCTTTTTAAAGATTTATTTTTAAAATTTTCCAAAATCATTCATGGATTTCAAAATAGGCTTTGAATACGGTGGATTGTAATACATCATGGAATTAGGGGCTTCTACAATGCCCTGAAGGTATAAATGTTTTTAATCCATTGGATTATAACATATATTATAAGCCATTACATTGAAATTAAAAAGAAGACCTACAATGTAGATAAGGTTACCTTTATAGTAAACAAAAATATTTTCTAACGGAATTTTTTTTTTCCAAATCCAAGTTATCACTTATATTTATAACATCGTCCTTTTTAAAAATAATAGATTAAAACACAATATATGGTGGACCATAAAATAATGTATGGTTGACCATAAAATATTAAATAAAAAATATACCACAAAATTATAAATTTCAGTAATTTTTGCAGTTGTTAACTACACAATATCACAAAATATCAAGTAAAAGACAAAAGAGCATATATTTTTCTAAATTCCTGTATTATAGAAAATTCATAATAAAATGATACATGGTTGACCAGAAAATGATATATATTGACTTCAAAATGATATAAGTTGACCACATACTATCAAGCAAAAAAATTTGGTTGACTATAGAAAATCAATTCTCAAAAATTTGATATTTATTTTTGCAAAAATAATTTTATGATTTAATAAAAATATTTTGATTTAATTAATTTTTGTAAAATAACATCGAAAGTATTTTAATTAAAATTAATTTAAAAAATGTTAAAGTATTAAGAATTTAGACAGGAGTAAGTTTGAATTTTCAATAATTAGTTATAAAATATGCTTTAACTTGATTTGCTATATTTAGGTTGTTGACATACCTTAAAATTATCTTCCATTGTGAATGTCATGTTTTGCTATTTCTACATTTGTTTTGGTGCTATTTTCCTGTTGCTTTACTATGTTGTTATTTTTTTTGTTATATTTATCTTTGTGGATGTTGTAGATAGTGCATGGATGTAAATATTGTAATACTAACATTTGTTTTCCAAGGTTTTATTAGATTTAGGCCTAGATCTATTCTTTTACAAAAAATATGTTTCTTTAGCAATCTCATTTCTCAGAATTCTAAACATATTCCTTATGTAGACAATAGAAGCATGGATTTCAAACATCTTTAGATGGGTCATTAAAATATGTCTTAAATCAAAATTAGTAAAATCTAAACTCAACTCAGTTTGTCATATAAATTTAAGTGCTTAAACATATTGCCTCAAAAATTGAAAAGTTTTAGTTTCCCTTGCAAAAAATGATCCATATAAGAATCAACTCCCTCACATTGTTGAGTAGTAGTTTGCCCAGCAAAAAAATAACCTTGCAAATAAGCTTTAGCCCAACACCTTTGATCTGTATACATTGTTTATACCCATTTATTCTCTTGAAGTTTACTTGTCAACAGCCTCCTTCCACAAATTCTTATAACTTTGGATGTTGATATTATCAACCAAGCAATGATGGAGCATATTTTGAAAATATGGCTCTCAAATATTTGAGTTTAGGTTTCTCTCAATTTGCCAAGAGCATAGATGGTGTGTAGTTTCAGGAAATACATTCTCTATTGCTTCATGCATAGCTAGATCACCATTAGTAATCATCGCTTTTGGCTTTTTTTTTTCCTCCATTGCATTCAAAAAATTATTTAAAATCCATTTATAATTATCCGATGTCCCTTCAACTACCAAAGCACACAAAAATACCGTTGTTAAGTAATGGTGGTTGATTTTAACAAAGATAATAAAAGGCATCTTATAGGTGTTAGTCTTGTATGTTGAATCAAACACCAAAACATCTCCAAAACATGAATAATCTATTCGAGAAAATGAATCTGCCCAAAAAATATTACCAAGTCAGTTTTCTTCATCGACAGTGTATGATCCATATCACCTAGTGCAAATAAGTACCCAAGAACAACTTCAACTTTTGAATTTAATATTTTACACCATCTATCTGTATCATCAAAATTATATAAATCCTTTTTTGTAAATCCCACATACTCAAATCCTTGAGAGTTGTTGACCATATAATTCATGATTTGACTTGTCTTTATACTAGCAACATGCATTGATCTTACCTACATTGCCACCAATTAATTAGATGTTCATTCATTTATTTAAAATTTTTAATAGAATTATTTAATTTATTATTATAACTTAATAAAATGATAAAGTCATTTCTTAAATTTTAATCTACTCTAAATCTTTGCTTGTCATCTTAAAATAATTTAAATAATTCAAACTTTGAAAAAAATTAGGTATTGTGTCATTTGTGCTCCATCAGACTTTGTAACTTGACGATGACTTTTGAGAAGTTGTACCTCTAGTAATGCAGCCAACTTATGATTATGCTTAGCGGTAAATTCTTTCACAATATACTTTTCAATCAGTTTGTTATAGTTCACCCCTAAAACAACTAAACAGTTACTTCCACTTAAAGCTTTTGACTCCTTTTTGTTCTCCCTTTCCAAGCCCTTTTTAGAATGAAGACCCTCCCTAGAACAAACTCATATTCTCATCGAAAATTGTGTCATTTTTATAATACGTTATATCATCCTTTGCACACTAAACCCCATAGCACTTGAATAAGTATAGTAAAATTTTTCAACATCTGCAATTGAATCAAATTCAATGCCCATTAAATCCTTTGTACATCTCTCCTCAATTCTTTTAGAAATTCCTATTGATAAAGAAGACCAATCATACTTTCTCTTATTTTTCCCATATAGTTGATTTGATGATTTGTCAGAATCATTAGATATAAAAGTAAGGTCAACCTCTTCATTACTCAGATGAATTTGTGGAGAACCATAGTGAGTCTCACAACCATCAAATTGATAATTGTACCCTTCATTACTCCAATCCAAATCATCACTTATATTTATAACATTTTCTTTTTTAAAAATGTTATCCCACTAAGGCATAATCTGCATATAAAACTATAATAAATATGACATTTGATAGACATATGGTGGACCATAAAATGACAGAATATACTTCAATAACGAGAGAATATATATACCAATAAATTTCTCGTAGTGATTGACCACAAAATAATATATATGTTGTGTGTATGTGTGTGTCAAAACAGGTTGGTGGGTCATATTCATGTCGGGTTAATTATTTGGTGACACGATTAGGGTCAACACGAACATGACCCATTTATTAATCATGTCAAATATTTCAACTCTAATACGACACAAAAATTAAATAGGTTACACAAACATGACACATGTAACCCATTTATTTAAATGAGTTGTGCGGGTCATAAAATTCAACACGAGCCATTTAACCTGTATAATATTTAGGGATAATGACATTTTTGGTGTCTCAACTTTTCCATTTTTGCTATTTGAGTGTCTAAACTTTTTTTTTTTTTTGCAATCAAGTGTCTGAACTTTTGAAAAGCATACTAATGTAGTGTCTCTGACTGATTTTGATACTGACTGGGTGCTCAGTCAGATCAAACAGGATCCACTTTTATCCCAGTAATTAACCATATCATTTGCCACATGTATTGCATTATTTAAAGGACAAAATTACCCCTATTCAGTCACTCTTCATGTCTGCCATGTCTGCTGCAGAAGTTACTATTGAGGTTATTTTTGTCAATTCATAATATTTAATAAGGGTATTTTTGTCCTTTAAATAATGTAATACACGTAGCACATGATATGACTAATAACTGGGATAAAATTGGGTCCAGTTTGATCTGACTCAGCACCTAGTCTGCCGGAGATACTATATTGGTATGCTTTTCAAAAGTTCAAACACTTGATTGCAAAAAAAAAAAAAAAAAAAAAGTTTAGACACTCAAATAGCAAAAACATAAAAGTTGGGACACCAAAAATGTCATTATCCCTAATATTTATAATATATAAAATATTATTTTTCACAAAATAAATTTAAAAATAATTTCTATAATTTAGTAATTTGCATAATACAATTTTAAAAATATTATTTTGAGAAAAAAATTTGCAGTAAATGACTAATTTATTATTTAAGATCATAAAAAAATTATATAAATTTTTAATAGGACGTGCTGTATGGACAAGACCCAACACGACATGTATAATTAAATGGGTTCACGTGTGAACCCACGGTGTGTGTCTATATATATATATAAACATCAAAATAGCAAAAACATATGCATCTATCCCTTATTTTACATCGGAATAAACAATTTTAAATCTTGAAATAAGTAAAAAAATCCTATTATTTAGTATTTTTCACTTTTGTGTCTGATTTTTTTTCATGACATTTCAATACCTTATAATATATACCGTTAGCAAATTTGAGTCAAACTCAGTAATATCTTTAACTGTGATGATGTGGATGTCCACGTGAATTTTGATATTAGCATATCAACATTCATGTTGGTATCTATGTTAGTATTTCAGGTGGGAAAGGGCCAAATTGGACCTTTAACTTTAGGCCAAATTCTAATTTGGACACTATTATTTATTTTTTTGTTTCCAAATGGACCTTAATGTTTCAAACGTAGTCCAATTATGACCCTCTATTAGCAGCAGTTCTAAAAAAAATTGACGTTGCAAAAATTTCCGTTAAATGGTGATAGGTGGCATGTGGGACCCACCTCTCATGCTGAATCATGATAGCTAGCACATCCCTCTTCTCTCCCTTTCACATTGCGTTAAAAAAAAAAAAACAAATTTAAGAAAATAAATTTCCAACCATGAAGATGAGCACGGCCAACAATATCCATGTCCTCAACAATGGCCTTTCTAGCCACCCACCAGCATCCTCCAAAGCCTTTATCCAACTAGACACCAGCCATCCCATTGAACCTAAAGAAGCTAATAAAGATGCCATTCACTTGCTGCTCTACTTCGAAATGAAAAG
>CATIWK010177302.1:0-16564 GCA_949634005.1 Mallotus japonicus
ATTCATTAGTATTTGCCTACAAATTCATTAGTAATTGCCTACAAATTAATGATAGAGAACTAAATAACTCAGGTTCAAAAAGACCAATGAATTTGCAAGTGAAAATGAATGAATTTGTAAGTGAAATTTAATGAATTTACATATTTTATCTTATAAACTTAGCTCAAGTTCATTAATATTTGCCTACAAGTTCATTAGTATTTACCTGCAAATTCATTAATAATTGTCTACAAATTCATTAGTATTTACCTACAAATTCATTAGTAATTGCCTACAAGTTCATTAGTATTTACCTACAAATTTATTAGTAATTGCCTACAAATTCATTAGTACTTACAAATTCATTAGCAATTGCCTACAAATTCATTAGCAATTACCTACAAATTCATCAGTATTTACCTACAAATTCATTAGTAATTGACTACAAATTCATTAGTATTTGCCTACAAATTCATTAGTATTTACCTACAAATTCATTAGTAATTGTCTACAAATTCATTATATATATAATTACGTGGTGCCATAACCATTGTTTGTTTGTGTTCTTGGTTTTCTTAAATGATAGAAGAAGTTGTGAAAGATGGTTGGAATTTAAGATTTATAAGAGGATTTGCTGCAACAGCTTTGGCCATGGGAGAGCAAGTGAAAATAGTTGGAGATAAGTAGAAATAGAAACAAAGATGTAAAGCAACAGTATTAGCAATCTTCCACGACCAGAACTGAATACTAATAGAATTGCAAAGTTATTAACCAGTCAAAGATTTCTTTTACATGGAAAAACAGATCAGTTGCTGCACTACAACCTTTACCACTGCAGTGACGTTGAGGGCTATGAAGAAAAAAAAAAAAAAAAAAGAGAAGCACGTTTTTTTTGTTGTCTCACACGTGTAATGACTATTGGTCCATCTTACAATATGGACAGAGGTCCATGGTATAAGAACTGCCTAGATCAGCTAATCCAAACAACCCTTAGTAATTTTTAGTTTTTTGGAGTTGTAAGACAAGATATAATTTACAATTTTTTTAAGAAAATTTTATGTTTATTTAAGAAGCTCAATAAATTATCAGTAGATTGGATAGGATGATATTGTCAATACTCCTTAAAGTTAGTTTATTGTTATGGTTTTTTTTTTTTCAATTGATTCCTAAAAGTTTTTAGCACAATTCTGTTATTTCTTTTTAAAAAAAAAACTAAAATTAAAATTTTCTTCAAAAATTAAAATTATAGAAAATTACATATATTGAAACGTAAGAGATAAACTTTCTTTTATTATCAATGAATATTATCATATTGACTGTCGATTCAAAAGGAATTTTTATCATATTTTGTGTAGAGCCAACTATAATTGGTTCTTCCATAGATGAAGAGAGATGTGAAGTAAATAAATAAATAAATTGTGAATGTTCATGATAATTCATTGTAGGTTTTTTCTTTTCTTTTTTTATTAAACTCTTGGAGTGTTTTTGGCATCAATAAATTTTATAGAATTTTATAAAATTTATTTATAAATCCAAATAATATTTGTGTTTGATTTATATGAACATTTTATAAAATTCATTTGTAATTTTAAATTTTTAAATTTGTATAATTGATTATAATTAGAACAAATTCTAATAAAATGGATTAGAATTTCAAATGAATTTCACAATTTTTAAATCTATATTTTCAAATGACAAAAACACACTCATTATATTTATTTTCAAAAATATTTTTCTACTTTATTTTTTTTATCATTCTCATCTCTATAAAGAGAACCCCTCTTTGCATTTTGCTGTGCAGCACCATGCTTGCCTAAAAACAATATCTTTACCTTTCTCTGATACAATCGATGGCCTCATTTGTCCCTATCTTTCCACATCTTATGGCTTTGGTACTTGCTTCAATGTGCTCTACCCTCTTTTCTCCACTTCTTTATTTTTTTTTTTGAGAAAAAGGTAGAACTTCATAAAGAAATATCAGAAAACAGAGCATCCAAAATCAAAGGTGCGGGTTGACTAAGCCAATCCACCAGGCCAGACATGGAACCAGAGCCCTTGGCTAACAAATGGGCTACATAGTTCACAGACCTATGAACAAGCCTAAGCTTAATATTGTCAAATTGACTTACTAGAAGCTTACAATAATCAACAACCAAATGAAAAGCTGAAACACCTGGAGAAATTACGTATACTGTCCACTACTTCCTTAGCATCCGCTTCAAGAATAACACGATCTATTCCTTTAGACTTTAGCCAACTCAAAGCTTCAAGAAACCCAACAGCCTCTGCTTCTTTGGGAGTTAAAGAACCTGCAAAACTGTTCTGAAAAGCTCCAAGAAAAGAACCCTCATGATCTCTAAGCACACAACCTATACAAAATATGCCAGAATTAGAAAACGTAGTAGCATCTACATTCGCTTTCATCTAGTCTTGCTAGGGCTTTGTCCACTTTAAATCATCTTCAAGCATGGTTGACACCTCAGCATTAAAACTATTCCTATTCAATTGAGCTCGCTGCCACTGTACTAGAAAACCACAAGCATAATTCAAGATAGCTCCCACAGACCGAGCTTTTTGGTTCCAGACAATACTACTGCAATTCTGCCACAACTGCCAAGCTATCATTGCAATAAGAGAACGATCTTCAGTAGAGATAGAATTGAAGATATGAGAGATCCAATCCATGAAGCTATTAAAACCAAAAAGCAGTAGAAATAGAGCAGCTTGCTGCCAACACTGTTGAGCAACTGGACATTTAATGAGGCAATGGGTTGTAGAACTCTTTTAGTTCGAAGCATAGAATTAGTTGGCAAGCAATTGGAGCAGGCACGCCACATGAAGTTTCTAACTTTAATCGGAACCTTAAGAGACCAAATTTTGTTCCAGCTAAACACAGAAGCCTGTTGATAGTCAGCATGAATGTGACGGTAGTAACTCTTGACAGAGAATATACCTCGAGGATCCTTGGTCCAAATCACCTCATCTTGCACCATCCTACAACTAAGAGGGAGCTGTAAAATGAGATTTTTGTCTCTATCGCTAAAAATATCAGAAAGGATATCCTCATCCCACTCTGAACCACCAAAATTCATTAGAGCAGAGACTGTGATAGTGTGATGTCCTCTAACCCAGCGGGAATCTCAGAAGTTATCCTAGGATTTAAGTCATTCGGTAGCCAAGCATCATTCCATACAGAAATATTCACCCTATCCCCAACACGAAACCTGCACCCATCAGCTAAGAAATCTCTTATAGACCAAATACTATGCCACACATAACTAGGGGAGCAACCTAGATTAGAGTGAAAGAAATCAGTATGAGGAAAGTACCTCGCTTTGAATAAATAAGAAACCAACAGATTTGGGAACTTAATAAATTGCCAAGCTTTCTTACTCAATATGGCGAGGTTGAAATCACGTAACTTTTTGAAATCCAACCCACCATATCTCTTTAGAATACAAAGATTGTCCTAACTCATCCATTGAATGCCTTTGCCCTTTGCACTATTACCTTTCCACCAAAACCCATTCATCATCTTCTCAAGGTCTTCGCAAAGAGTTTTAGGAAGGAGGAAAACATTTATTGCAAAGTTTAGGATGGCCTGAACAATATATTTTAAAAGGATCTTTTTTCCCGCCCAACTCAAAATCTTACTATGCCAGCCTTGAAGACGATGCCAGACTTTCTTTTTGATAAAACCCAAAACTTCTCTTTTACTTCTCCCTATGAGACTAGGCAAGCCGAGATATTTCCCTTGATTCAACGTCTGAATAACCCTTTTATAGATATCTTTTATAGCCTGACCCTCTTACTGGTTTGCCCAAAAAGGAGATAACAATCTTCAGCAAAAAAGAAGTGAGAAATAGAAGGGAAGCAATCATAATATTGTCCATAATAAGTCCCTCGGACACAATTGCACTTTGGGTTTCAGAGATTAAACCTGGGAGAACTACTTTCATTCTATTTGTAAGGATTTTAGCAAGAACTTTATACAACACTGAAAGTGCCCTGAGAGAGAGAGGAGGGGGAGTAGGGCTATCGAATAAAAATGAGAAATTAAAAGAATTGAACAAGAATTAAAAGGAATATTGAGAAGGAAGAATGAATAACACAATAACTTAAGGAGTTTGCATTCTCAATAATCCTACGTCTCCACCTAACTTATCTCCAAGTTAGGATTTTCAAAACCCACACAATATTATTCACAAGATTGAGATTACACAAGAGTTTGAGGCTCACTCTTCAACCTTAAAACCAAGTGTTTTTAAGGCTAACTCTTCAACCAAACAAACAAGACTTTCTAGGCTCACTCTTAAATCGATTCCCAAGTGTTTTAATGGCTAAACACTTAAACCAATTCCTTATAATCTATCCCAAGAATTAGATGAAGATGTAGTCCTATTTCTAACACACAACCAACTCTCACAACAGTTAAACAAATACAAGAATTTGATAAAAAGAAAATTGATGCTCAATTGAATGCTTAGGAGAATTTTTTATAATCAAAGTGTGTAACTGCTTAAAAAATAAAACTCCAGAGCATGTTTATATAGATTGAGCTTCAAAAATATGGCTGTTGGAGGTATTAATTGTGTCTCCAAAGTCTTTTAATCATCATTGATTCAAATTGGACTTCTTCCAGCTGAAATGCCGCTCACGATCGTGAGGGCAGTGTCTGGCTCGTGAGGATTAAGTTTGATGGCTGTTGCATTCAAATTTGTCCGTTGGAAGCTGTCTAGCCTGCCCTCACGAGC
Source organism: Mallotus japonicus (assembly GCA_949634005.1). Classification (NCBI taxonomy): domain Eukaryota; kingdom Viridiplantae; phylum Streptophyta; class Magnoliopsida; order Malpighiales; family Euphorbiaceae; genus Mallotus; species Mallotus japonicus. The sequence continues at coordinate 4,734 of CATIWK010177302.1, forward strand.
GGCTCATGATCGTGAGGAGTGCTCGTGAGCGGCTCAGACTTGCTGCTCTGAATGGCTCATAAAAGGCTTGGACAGGGAGGACAGGGTGCAGCTCGTGAGGGGCTCGTGAGCAGCTACTTGTAACTTAAAAATTGATATTTTTAATCCCCTAATGCATTCTCTTGACTTGGACACTTGCATAGGTCGATGTACTCCATTGAAGTCCATGTAAGTACTAATTTTATAGAGTATTTCAAATTACCATGTCTTGAACAAATAATTTTGATAATTTGAATAAATTCCTACACACTTAAATAAAATCATTAGTAATTTAAATTGCTTGTCAAAGTCAAAATCAAGGGTTTGATCATGCAAATGGTCAACAATCTCCCCCTTTTTGGCTTTGACAACCAATTTAATAAATAATAAAAATAGTGTGTGTGTGTGTGTGTGTCATATTTAGATGCAATAATTAATTTGCTCCCCCTTAATATATGCATAATTTTAATACAAGAATTAAAAACATTTTATTATGTATCAGAGCATGATAAAAAGCATAATAAAAATGATGTATTAGAGCATATATAAGGATATCAGAGCATATATAAAAATATAACACAAATGACCTGGTTTTACGCAACTCTCTTTTGTAAAAAAAATGATACCAAATAAGCATAAACATAAAAGAGATGGTTTAATAATAATATGAATCTTAAATAAAATGCTTTTCCATTTTTATCAAATAATTTTTACCTCCCCTTTTATGTAAAAAGAAAATTTATTCTCCCCCTTTATTAAGAAGATACCAAATGAAAAATAAATACAAAGGAATTTTTTTTATTTTGGCTCATAACACAAGTTCTCCCTCGTTGTCAAATAATTTCAAGGCCTAACATAACAATTATATAAGACATGATAAAAAATAAAAATTAAGACATGATAAGAAATAAAAATTTCTTTAAAACAAAGATAATAAGGATAACAAAGATGAACACATCACAACACTTAAACATCACAAAGATGAACACATCATAAAGGATAACAAAGATGAACACACATCACACCAACTTAACATATCACAATTTCTCTCTCCCTTTGTCAAAGAGCAAAAAGGGAAGAAGGAAAAAGACAAAATACCATAAAAAAACTAAAAAGAAATAAAAGACCAAGAACTAAAACAATTAAAATAAGATAAAATACTAAAAATAAACTAGAAAATCTAGGAATCATGTCCATCTTAGGGATCTTGGAATTGCGGAGGAGGAGGAGGCCAAGAACATTGTATGTTATGATGATCGAGCATACAATTGATGAATATTATACTCCATGTGGTCCATCCTATGCTCAAAACGATCAAGTCTAGTATCCACTTGATTAAACCTAGTGTTGAAGTTAGGTTCAACAATGGATAAGCAATCAAAGAAGCCTCCAACCCAAACGGGTTCTTCATCAACACTTCGAGAGATGGATGGTCCTCTTGCTCTTTTCCTTTAAGGAGGTATGTGAGGTTGTGTAGTATCTTCCTCTTGAGGGTCTTCTTCTCCAAGTCCAATACCTTCAAGACCATGAGTACCAATTTGCTCAATGTCTTCCAAATCATGAGCAAGTTCCTCATCAACATCTGCATCTCCCTCTTCATTCTTCCAAACCCATATTCCTCTAACTAATTTAAATTTTTTAGAGTTTTTCAATAAATTTTGATCAAGAAAGGAAGGAGGAATAGAAAGGATGTTGTTCAAACTAATCCCAAAATAGTTAGCAAATTTGGTGATGATTCCTCCAACACATAAGCTCCCAATAACACTATCACTCACCAACCATAAACACCATTGAAGCCACCTCCCTAACTCAACATCCACATTCTCAACAAAGCAACGAATGAGGAATAAATCATCAAAAGAAATTGCCTCATTGCTGAGGCCCCTAGCATGGATAGAATAGGTTATGAAACAATGCACATACCAAAGGGCTTTAGAAGCAAATTGAGATGATTTTGTGTGGCCGGCAATAAGGCACTAGCATTTGGTTTAGCATATTGAATCCAAAAATTATTAGGTGACCAATGTGAGTTAGGAGTAGTAAGACCTCCTTACCTAAACCCAAATATATCATCAAATTATTGAGAAGTAAGAAACCTATCCCTACCACGCAACCTAAATCTCATGCTATTTAATGGATTTTGGTCATTAATGAATTGAACTCTCAAGCAGTAAGAGGAGAGAAATTCATGGACTAGAGAAGGGTAGGTGGGAAGAGGGTTGAAAGCAAAATCATAAATTCCTACCCTTTCAAGCAAGGTCTTGACTTCATTATAGCATCCCATATTTTCCAAGGTTTCTTGAGACATAAACTTAGAAGAGATGATCTTCCTTTTGCTAAATTGAGCTAACCTTTGCCTAATTTGAGAGGAAGAATATAAGATAGGAGGAGTCTTTTTAGGTTGATCTTTGGTTGCTCTTCTTGATGATGAAGGAGCTTCTTGTGAGGTCTTCTTCTTGGGAGCCATTGAGATGAAGCACTAAGAGTTTAAAGTAGAGAGGAGAGGATTTTTTTCTTAGAAAAGAGAGTTTGATTGCAAAATAATGATGTGAGGAGGAAGAGAGGTGAATAGGGGGTTTATATAGAGGAGAATTAGGTTAAAAACAATTAATTTTATGCATAGAAAATAGGGAAAGTAGCATGTTACCATTTAGGAATAGGAAACTACAACAAAGAGTGACAATCCTATTGAAAATATGATTCTCGCATGTCAGTATGCTCCTCACGAGTGGCTCACGATCGTGAGCCTCGCTTGTGAGGGGCACTGCCCTCTGATAAGCACAACGGTCACGAGTAGCCTCTAAAGGCTCGTGACGAAAATTCCTTTTTGACCCCTAAACGTTAAAAAAAATTGCAATCATAACCTTAAAACTTGACAATTAAGTCCCTATAGACAAAATTAACACCAAATTAAATTCTAATTAAATTAACATCAAAATTAAGCCTTCAAAAAAAGGAAAAATTAAAATTTTAATTTAAATGATTAATTTTTGAAGTAAAAATTAATTAATAAATCTCAAAAATTTTATAAAAATAAATCATGCAAATGGGAAATTTTTAATATAACAAATCATGTATATAAAATAAAATTTCTAATTTTAAATAATTAATTGATTGAATGAAATTCAATAATTAATTTTTAAATAGCAAACATTTAAAGCAAAAATTATACGTGATAAAAATCATAAATATCAAAATGATTTTTTCTTAAAATGTAATCATGATAAGGTATCAAAAACGAAAAATAAACTAAAAGTAAAAATAAATGAAAAACATGATTACACACGAATTTTCAAATCAAGAAGTCCGACGATCAATTAAGCAATTTTAACAAGTATTCAAGACAAGCTTGAACCATCTATCATACCAAGCTCATACTTAATAAAATTCATTCTATCTTCACAAAGAGGCTTGGTAAAGATGTCCGCTAATTGATGATTTGTATTAACAAATTCAAGAAAAATATCACCATTTTGCACATGATAACGCAAGAAATGATGTCTAATGTCTATATGGTTGGTTCTAGAATGTTGAATGAGATTCTTACTAAGGTTTATAGCACTTGTATTATCACATTTAATTGGGATGAGATTAATGTCAATGCCATAGTCCCTAAGTTGTTGTTTTTGCCATAATACTTATGAGCAATAACAACTAGCCGCCACATATTCTACTTCGGCGGTGGACAAGGCAACCGAAACTTATTTCTTGCTAAACCAAGAAACTAGGCAATTACCTAAAATTTGACAAGTTCTGGAAGTGCTTTTTCTATCTAGTAAACTACTGGTAAAGTCTGCATCCGAATAACTAATCAAGTCAAAGGAAAAACTCATAGGATACCAAAGTCCTAAATGCATTATTCCACAAAGATATTTGAAAATTCTTTTGATTCCATTCAAATGAGACTCTCTAGGACTTGATTGAAATCTAGAACATAAGCATGTAGCAAACATAATTTCCGGTCTACTTACGGTTAAATAAAGAAGAGATCCGATCATACCTCTAAAACGTTTTCATCAACCGGTTTACCGTTCTCATCTTTGTTAAGTTTGGTGGTGGTGCTCATAGGAGTCTTGCTTAACTTAGCTCCATCCATGCCAAACTTTATAAGAATATCCCTAGCATATTTGGTTTGATTGATGAAAATTCCATCCTTGCATTGCTTGATTTGAAGTCCAAGGAAGAACTTGAGCTCACCCATTATGCTCATCTCAAATTCTCCTTGTATTAACTTAGAAAATTCCTTACACAAGCAACGATTAATAGCACCAAATATAGTTTCATCAACATATATTTGCACAAAAAGTAAATCATACTTGGATTTCTTTATGAAAAGAGTTGTGTCAACTTTTCCTTTAGAGAATCCTTTCTCTAATAGAAAGTTGCTTAACCTTTCATACCAAGCTCTTTGAGCTTGTTTCAATCCATATAATGCTTTTGAAAGTTTAAACACGTGATTAGGAAAATCAAAACTTTCAAAACTCGGAGGTTGTTCAACATACACCTCCTCTTCAATGAAACCATTTAAAAATGCACTTTTAACATCCATTTGAAAAATTTTAAAATCCATGAATGATGCAAATAAAAGTAGCATTCCAATAGCTTCTAACCTTACAACAGTGGCAAAGGTTTCATCATAATCAATGCCTTCCTATTGATTATAACCTTTAGCTACTAGTCTAGCTTTGTTCCTAGTTATGGCACCTTGTTCATTCATCTTATTTCTAAACACCCATTTGGTTCCTATAATAGGATGATGTTTAGGTCTAGGAACCAAGGTCCAAACCTTGTTTCTCTCAAATTGATTTAACTCTTCTTGCATAGCAAGGACCCAAAATTCATCACTCAAAGCATCATCAACATTTTTGGGTTCAATTTAAGAAATGAAGGCTAAATTAACAATAGACTTAAGTTGAGATCTAGTAGTTACCCCCTTTGTAGTGTCACCTATGATGAGGTCTTGAGGATGTGCTTTCTTGAATTGCCAACTTTTGGAAGATCATCCTTTAAAGTAGGTTAAGGCATCTCCTCATTGTCCTTGTTTGTAAGATCTTCTAGCTCCAAAGGTTTGCTAGCATTTTCTTCTTGAATATTTACATCCACATGCTCATCTACAATATCATTAACACTATAAACATCCTTTCTAAGATCAAATGAGTTGGATTCATCAAATACAACATGCATTAATTTTTCAACTACTAGTGTTCTTTTATTAAAGACTCTATAAGCTTTACTAGAGGTGGCATAGCCTAGGAAAATTCCTTCATCAGCTTTAGAATCAATTTCCCAAGGTTGTCCTTAGTGTTTAATATGAAGCACTTGCATCCAAATACTCTAAGATATGAAATTTATGGTTTTTTATTGTTCCAAAGATCATAAGAAGTTTTGTTTAAAATTGGTCTTTTAAATACTCTATTTGCAATATAGCAAGATGTGTTAATGACTTCTACCCAAAAGTATAAAGGCAAATTATACTCATGAAGCATTGTTCTAGCCATTTCCACTAAAGTTCTATTTTTCCTTTCAATAACCCCATTTTGTTGAGGTGTTTTAGGAGAAGAGAAAGTATGTGAAATACCATTTTCATTGTAAAAGGTTTTGAAAAATTCATTTTCAAATTCGGTTCCATGATCACTTCTAATAGATGAAATACAAAAACCTTTTTCTTTTTGAACTCTCTTTGAAAAGCTTACAATGGCTTTAAAAGCATCATTTTTATGAGCAAGAAAACATACCAAAGTGTATATAGAGTAATCATCAACCAAGACATAAGCATAGTGCATACCACCTAAACTAGCAACTCTAGTTGGTCCGAACAAATCCATATGAATAAGTTCAAGTGGCCTAGAGGTAGAGACTACATTTTTTAGCTTAAAGGAAGACTTAGATTGTTTTCCCTTTTGACAAGCATCACAAGGCTTGTTCTTAGTGAATTTGAGTTTGGGCAAACCAACTACAAGTTCATGTTTACTAAGATCATCCAATAGCTCAAAGTTCGTATGTCCTAGCCTTCTATGCCAAGTCCATGTGTCATAGGAAATAGACATTAAGCATTTGATGTCTTTGTTATCAACCTTATTCAAGTCAATGACATAGACATTGTCTACTCTTTCACCACTAAAAATTACTTTGTCTTCATCAATACTGCTAACAAAGCAATTTCTAGGATAAAAGGTGACCTTATTTCCCATGTCACACAATTGACTAATACTAAGAAGATTATGTTTAAGACCATCAGTAAGCAACACATGATGAATAAATAAGGGTTGAGGATTATCAATTTTTCCAATACCTATAATTTTTCCTTTGGCATTGTCCCCGAATGTGACATGTCCTCCATCCTTTGCATTAAGTTTGTTGAATTGTTCCTTGTCTCCCGGCATATGTTTTGAACATCCACTATCAAGATACCACTTGCATCTAGCTTTTGTGGATTTCAAGCACACCTACATAATACAATTTAAGCATTCTTTTGAACCCAAACATTTCTTGGTCTAGGTAGGTTAGTCTCAAGATAATCCAAAGGAAGTAATTGCAAGTGTAGTCTTCTATAGAAGCACACATTGTTAGTGTGTCCTTTGGTCATGCAATAAGAGCATTCAACATTTGCAAATTTATTTCTCCTAGATGCATATGATTGCCTAGTTGTGATTGATTTTAACTTGGTCCCATGTTGTGATTGATTCACTAGGAAAACTAGCAAGCCAAAGTTGTGCCTTCTCCTTGACTAAAAATGGGAAAAGCCTAAGCCTTATTTCATCATCTGTCACACCATTGATCTTAAAGGTTGCACACACATTAAGGAAAGTCAATATGTGGGCATATGGATCCTCTCCTTGTAGACCTCCAAACTGATTATTTTGCACCATTTGAATAATGCTTGGCTTAATTTCAAAGTTATTATTAGCAATATCTGGAGCCACAATCCCTCCAAAATTACCCGTTATGTCGGGCATAGCAAAATCGCCTAATGATCATCTTTCCGGTTCAGCCATATTATTCAAACTCTATTGATTCACTCTTCTTTGCCTTTGTTCCCTGCGTAAAGCACGTAAAGTTAATTCAATTTCAGGATCAAAGAGCAAAATATCACTAGCACTTCTGCTAAAGTCTCATTAAGAGTAAATCATAATAAAACAACAAAAATTTATAATTACAAAACTATAAAAACAAAATAAAAATTAATAAAAATCTTTTATCTTCTCTAAAATAAATGTAGCTATCTCAACAAGTCACCTTAACCATGAAAGAAGTTAAGAAAAAGATTGTTAATAACTAAGCTTCCAATGCTAAAAAATGATAGAGAAAACAAGTTTCATAGCAGATGTAATAAGTTTAACAATTTATCTCAATTTATTAAGAATAAAATCAAGAATATAAAGTCAAGGTGCTAACCAAGCTATCTAGCCAAAATGTTCATTCTTCAAACCTTAGGAGTTCAATAATGGATGAGAACACGAAAAAAAAGAAAATTGATGCTTATTGATGTGATGCATTTCGAGTAAGATGTGTGTAAGTGAGTATGCTCCTTAATTACATTCATTCGGAAAGAATGTGTGACGTCACAAGTAGTAAAAAAAAAAAAGAAAAAAACTAGTGGGATGGAGCATAAAATGCACCCACTACACATAAAAAAAAAAGTGTCTAAAAATGCCATGAGAAATGGGAGTTAGTGCGTGTGCTTAATCCTTGTTCCAATGACGAAATTATCCAATTTTTATAGAATGAGTGAAGATTTTTTCATAATTTTGTCTGCCCCCCACCCCCTCTCTCTCATGCATTTATATATATATATATATATATATATATATATATATTATAAACTAGTAAACAACCACATGTTTCACATGTGAACAAAAAAGTTTTTTAGATTTGTGATAGTAAATAAACTATTAAACATATACTTTGATACTTTTAATAAAATTTTTAAAAATAATAAAAATATTATTCATTTATATAACATTTTAATATTACAAACTTAATATAGTTATAATTCATTGCAATTTTGATAAAATTTTTATTTGAATAATTATACAATATTCCTTCAATATTTTTTTATAATTAATATTTTTCTTAACTCAAACTAATTTTATATAAAAAATGTTATGACCATAATTAATCATAAGGTAATAAGATATCATTAGTTATTTTCTTAATAAAAAATTATATTTTCTTTATATAACAATTTAAATATTACAATCTCATTAAACTTATAATTTATTACAATTTTAGTAAATTTTTTATTTGAAAAATAACACTTTATTTCTTCATTATTTTTAATACGAATACTTTTATTTACTCAAAAATTAATTTAATGTTATTTTTTAAAGTTCAGGTCGTAATTAAATGATAAAAGTTCATTAATTTAATTTTAACTATTTTTATTAAATTTTGTAAAAATTTCAAAAATTGATAATTATACTACTTTTATTATATAATAGAGATACTACTCTCAAAACAAAGTATATGTTCTATTTTTTAAAATATGATTATAGATATAAGACAAATAAAAATTTTAATTATTTACTTAATAAACTTTAATTTAATAAGTTTTTAAAAATAATAAGAGTATTATTTTATTTATATGACAATCTAATTTTTCAATCTTGATAGTGTTACATTATAACGTAGTAATTTATTAAAATTTTAATAAATTTTCTATTTGGACAATTATACAACACTTTTTCAATATTTTTATTTTTATCTAAATAATAATCTAGTTTTACAAATTTACTAGAGTTATAATATAGTAATTTATTGCATTCTTTATCATTTTTCTATTTAAACACAATAATCGTTGAACATTTAAGGCCAAGCTCCTCCTTCCCCAATTCTCTCGACTCTTCTCTCCCAACTACTGCTCCCGTCTTCAAGCTTTGGTCTCAGACCAATTTTTGGCCAAAAATTGGCCTTATCCTTTATTTTTTCTTGTGTTTTTTCTAGTTTTAGTTCAAATAAATCTTGTTTCTAGGGTTAAACCCCTCTTTTGCTCATCCTTTTGTGATGCTTTTGCCATCTCTCTATGAGATTTTTGTGGGTTTTATGGGAAGAGCTTGGTAATGGTGCTATGATGAAGAAGAAGAAGAGGACCTCCTGTTTCTCGTTGGAATTCTTGAACTGGTCTACCCATGCTTTAAGAGTTTCTTTACAGTCTGTCAAATGGGTTTTGCCACACCCATATATTCGCTGAGGATGGTGGAGCACTCTCCATACCGGGTTTGGGACTTCTCTATTACCAACCTTTAAATCCTCTCAATGCGGCACCGATGTACCGGTGTTTTGGTGGCTTTTCTTAGATTATTAGGTTTTATTGTCTTCTTTTTCTTTATGTTGCAGATTAGAGCAAGATTTTCTATGATCTCTTGTAATGTTTTCTTATTTCTATCCCCAAAATCTTGCTCTCTCTTCCTTGTACTACCCTTTATGTATTAATAATATATCTTTTTATGTGACAATAATCGTTGAACATTCTTGATGTTAATATCTTTCATAATTAATTATTTTATAAAATTTGTTACTTTTGATTTTAATTATTTACTCATTAAATTTAATTTAGTAAGATTTATAAAATTATGTTATCTGATTTGATTTATATTAGATAAAATACAAGTAGACCTGATTAAAATAGAAAAATATATATTTTTAACAAAATAACTACTAAAATTTCAATTAATTTAATTTTTATTAGAGATAAAATAGAACTTAACCTAATTAAAATATGATACATACTTTCAATCAAATTAGAATTGTATTTTAATAAATTTAATTTTTATTATAGATAGAATAGAAGTTAACATAATTAAAATAGAAAAATATACTTTCAATTAAATTAGAATTATATTTTAATTAATTTAATTTAATTGTTATTAGTAAATTATTCAAATTTTATATAATAATGAGTGAATACATTTTTGTAATTTTGTCTATTCCTATATATATATATATATATATATTGTTTTTTTAAAAAATTATCGTGAATAAATAATTTTTTTAAGGATATCATGATAAATCCAATTTATTGACCAATTAAAATGTGTCACACTAGCTGCAATATTTTAATGAAAGGCCACAATATTTTGAAGACAATGCTAATATTTTGGGAAAAATACAAAAAATAGAAAAAAAAAATTTTATGTTTTATACTGTCTCGACCCAAATCGGGAAGTCATGACCGGCGCTAGGGAACGGGAATTACTGTAACCGGAACCCGTAGCAAGCCTTAAAAAAATAAAACTCACATAAAACAAATCATAAAAATACCAAGTAATTAAAAATTTAATCAATAAAATGAAACCTCTTGTCATATAATAAAATATGTCAATACATAATCTTTTAGACATAAGTCTCAATTATAAAAATAGTATTACATACTACAACATTCAAATACTACTACTGCAGCTTCTAGAGTAAAAACAAAAGTTCAAATATGTAATTTACATAATCCAGCCGAGGCAGAAGAAGACCGGCGAAGAGGTCTAGAACTGAGGTCTGACGAATTAGAATGTCCTGAAAAAAAATATTGAGGGGGATCAGACCTCACTGAGTGAATTATTATTATATATATATATGCACCCTAACAATACAGGCACTCAAGCATCAGTATAATAACATATTTATTTTTATATAATAAAATATACACGCAAAACAGACAGATGCTCAAAATCCATTTATATAATAAATAATACAAAAGAGTTCGGTGGAGGATCGGTGCCTAACTATTCGCAACCTCGATCACAAAATCAATAGCCAACAGGCTTATCCATAATTTCAAATAATTATTATCCAACTTAAGGTAGTAGACTGGCCCCGAGTACATTAGGTCAACCGAGGATCCGCAATCTCACTACCGGTATAACTGGCCCCGAGCACACTAGGTCAACCGAGGATCTGCAGTAAGCCTTCTCATTATCCACTCAATCTCAATAATCAATATCACAATCGATCAATTAAAATTTCTCAGCCTAGTGTCTAATGTACTGTTGCGCAACAGTCCTAACGTAGCCCACTAGGTGGCACGTTCTACAACTATCCTCCAAAACATTCTTGAAAATATATAAAAACAATGAAATGCATAATTAAAGCATGTTAGCATCCATTTTTTCATAATAAGATTCCAAAATATATACAGAACATAAATATAATCATTTAATAAAATAGTAACATTTAATGAAGATAAATATAATTCAATTCTCATTTAAATATGGATGCTCATATTATTTATCTACGTGCAATGCATATATATAACAATAACTCACAGTTTTGCGTTCCACGAAAATGACCTGACTGGCATGGTCCTGAAGGCTCGGTCTTGGCGCAACTAGAGAAAATAGTAGTACTATAATTAGAATAAAAATTCCTAATTTAATAACTATGGAATTCTACAGACGACTCGATCAAATCAAGAATTCTACACAGGACGGTGTCACGTTTTACGAGAAATCTATCGAAAATTTGGTAGAGTTTCCTCTGTAAAACGGACTTCTCTCTATCTTAAGTAGAGCCGTTCCTGCACGAAAACGACACTTCTAAACCACAAATGCTCACTGCTCGGGTTGGGCCCCCGGACTGCATACAACGCCCAACCGAGCTCACACAGAATTTTAATTATTAAAATAATAATTTAAATACTAAAAATTCATCAAATTAATTATTTACATATTAAAACATAAAATATAATTATTTATCAAAATAAATAATAAATATCACATTAACACTTAAATTGTACTAAAAATCCATTTTTTCGAAATTAAGTAATTAAATAGTATTTAATTACCAAAAATCAATTAAATTATAAATTTATCTAATTTAAGCAA
>CATIWK010177376.1:0-15935 GCA_949634005.1 Mallotus japonicus
ACATCAAATTTGCACCATTAAATTATCGTCATATTTATAATATATTATATAAAAAATATCATGTCATTATCTTATTATATAAAAAAAACAACAGTTCTATATTAGTATTAAAAAAGCTAAATAGCTTAATTTATTATAAAAATCACATATAAAAAATTGTAAAATTTTAAACTAAAGCATACATTATTGTAATTTTCCTAATATAATTATAGTTGGTTACTTTCACTTGAATTTGTTAACTGCAATCAGAGAGGTCAAAATCAGCAAATGCATACACGCAAAGGCATATCAACCAAAGTCCACAACTTTACCATATAATGCTGCATGTCAATTGTCAATGTTTTTGTTTTTCTTATTTTTTAGACACAATACATCAATGACCGCATGTATTAATTACTTTTTATCAGTTTAATACCCCAATTTATAATTTTATCATTTTAATCTCTAAACTTGTCAAAATATAATTTTGAAACCCCTGTAGCACATATGACATGAAATAGCAAATTAATATGTGTCACATCTCAAGGGTTTTACTGATCAAAAATTAAAAGTAGAGGTGTCAAATTGATAAAAATTGACAAGTATAGGGTGGTAGATGCATTATATCATCAAATTAGTGCATGCTAGTGCATTTTATGCAAGTTTAAGTATTAAAATGACAAAATTGCAAGTTGAAATGTCAAATTGATAAATTATGCCAAGTATAAGGGACCACAAATGTATTATGCCTATTTCTTTTTTTTAATTGGATCTTTGCCAATTCTCATCTCAATTTTGCATTTTTTTATTAAAAAATATTTTTAATATTTTAATATTAATAATATACTCAATTCCATATCGGCTGAAATAACTATTTGAAATAAAATAACAGATAATTAAAATCCGTACATTACAATTTATAAATTATGGTCTAAAAGAAATGATTCCAAATTAAGACGAAAGAGATTATGAAAATGGAAATTTCGCATTTGGGGAAAAATAACAGAAAAAAAGAAAGAAAGAAAGGGAAAAATTAGTGTAAGCTTGGAATATTTGGATAAAGCTATAAGAGGGAAGGTGCACCTAATAATGCTTGATTTTTGGCTTCAACACAAGCTGCTGCACGCCAGAAGTTTCCTTCCAACAATGGAAACTCAAGTGTTAGGTTTGTTCATAGGTTGGTTGTTTGTGGTGTGAGCAATGCCATAACTTCTCTTTCTCAAGTTTGAATGTTTGGTAGATGTAAAGATAAAGTTTATATCCTAATGTCTATTTTGATAAATTGATTTCACATTAATGATTTTTTTTTTTTTGAGAAGCAAAAGGACTTTTATTAATAAATTGTTTTCACATTAATGATTTCAATTATTCAACTATCAATATTACAATATTTTAAACTTGAGAAATGTTCTTTTCAAAAAAAAAAAAAAACTTGAGAAATGTCGGTAGATTTTTTTTTAGTTAGGTTTGTTGTGTGCGTATATATATACATACATATATTTTTGAGAAATGATTTTTATATATATATATATAGTTTAGTTCAGCGTAAAAAATTGAATATTGAATATGCTCATTTATCAGTTGGATAAAAATTATTATTATTATTATTATTATTTATAAATAATTTGTAATGCAGTTCATAATTTTTTTAATCTAAGAAAAAAATAAAAATATGAATCGCTTATAATCTTCTAATTTTGTAAAATGTTTTTTACCACTAAATTATTCAAATTTTGACTTGTAAAAAAATACATAAATGATACGCGAAAACTTATAGAAAAAATACATGTAATAAAAAAATAAATTAGTTAGTATTAAAATCATACAAATAAGATACATACTACTATCAACCGATAAGGGTAAGGGTGTGTGAGTTATAAGAATTTTTATGGACCTTACTTAGTCGGTAATTGCATGAGTAAGTGTACATAAACAGTAAGTCTTCTTTAAAAAAGAAAAAATACATAGTAACTTACTTGCATGAGAAATCTATTATAAAGGTGATATGTCCCTTAGGAAATGTTTGATCTAGTGGTTAAGTTTTTTTAATATTATTTATAGTTCTAATTTTCAGAAAAATAAAAAATATTCATTATGTACTACATGTCACTTCATATTTAAAAATTATATTTTTCTATTAAACTGAAAACTGTTTATGCTAATATTTTTATTCAAAAGTTAATAAATAATCAAAGAGGAAGAAAAATCATATAAAAAGGAACAATGTATTATAGTCATTTTTTTTTATTTAATTAACATATAAATCAATAAAATTTTTAATGTTATAATTTTTAATTTAAAATAATAAACTAAGTAAATATACATTTATAGTTTTTAAATGTTAGAAATAAATAATATAATATGATAAAGTATAGAGATAAATTAATAATTAATCCGTAAAACAATGACATATACATTAATTTTTTTAATTTTTTAAATAATATTTTTGGAGATTTCTAGTGATGCTTGGTGCTAAGAGGGTATCAGCCTAGTTGAGATGTTCCGGTGCACCTTTAAAGTTTTCTCCAAGTTTCATTCAAAAAAAATCCGTAAAACAATGACATATACATTAATTTTTTTAATTTTTTTAGAAAGTGATGGCGGTACCAGCCATTGTTTAACAAAAGAGTAAATTTTGTTTGATTTCACCTCAATTATTTGTTTCATAGTAATTTATTTGGATATTTTTGGATACCTCAAGACAAAAAAAAAAAAAAAAAAAAAGGGCAGTTTAAAATAATGCAAAAGTTAGGTTTGCTTCTTCATAGTTATTGTTGTTTTTGGTTGGGTCTTCATAATTATTATTTGTTTATCTCATTAATGAAATTTTATTTTCTTCTACTTTGAGAGTTTGTAAAAAATCTATAACTATAATAGTTTGTTAGAATTGTATTTTTGGGAAATATTCATGAGAATCATACTTTAGAGGGAACAATTAAATTCTAAAAATTTTAATTAAAATAAAGATATTGCAAATATTAATTTCACTACAAAACAACTTCAACATATAACTTAAAAAGAGTCAGTGTGAGTAGGCAAAATAATAACAGGTGTGGACATTCAAAATAAAAGATCAGGATTTAAATCTCGCTCCTTTTTACTTTTATTCCTTGTGGTGGGGAATTAACTACTTCAAGTAGCTAAAAAACATATAACTTAAAAAGAAAAATTATATTTTCATTTGAGGACATTCTATTGTATTAATAATGCACTTATAATTAAGGTTCTATTTATTTGATGGAAAATAAATTGTGAAATATTTTTTAAAATATTTTTGATTAATTAGCGTGTTTAAAAAAAAGTCAGTAAAAAATATTATTTACATTTAAAGAAAAACCAGGTCATTTTTTAAGGAAATGACTTTTTGAAGAAAATATTTTACAAAATTACATAAATAAAAAGTATAAAAACATATAAATACATTATATAAATATTTTTCAATTAATAAAAATTACCGTGTATTTTTGGATTTACTTCATTTTTATGTAATTTTATATTACATTAATACATAAATTAAAAGTATCAGATCTCTAAGAAGTTAGGAATTTAAATATTCTTTATTAAAGGAAAAAGAATATTTGCTATTTATGTGTACCAACATTAAAATTCTTAAAAATAACTTAAAAAAATAAATAAATTTCTACAAATAAACGGAATCTAACTTTTGTAACTGTCAATCTAATGAGGAATTATCAAATTCTAATTGAATTGGCCGAGAAAAAAAAAGAGAAAATTCTAATTGACTAAAAAGTAAAAAAATATTTTCTCAAAAAAAGTAAAAAAAAAATATTTTTTTACTAATTGAGCTAACTTTAATTTAAAATTTAAAACCTTTTTAGTAGATGAAATATAAAGCAAAAACAAAACTCTGTTTTACTACTTTTTGTTTTATAAAAAATTACATAAATAATATTTTACCATTTATGTAATATAAGGCTGCTCCATTTTTGATATTTTTTTGACAAATTAAGTGCTTACTAAATACAATTAATTTTTTTCTTCAAAAAAAAAATACAATTAATTTTATTTTTTATAATTATCTTATCACATCATATGTAATTTATAAAAGTAAAACATATAAATATTTAGTCAGATTGAGTTATGTGAAAATAAAATTCATATATTGTTAATCAATATTCAACACAAAATAGTTGAGATATATTAAAAATAATTTTTATTTTAAAATTCAAACAATTGATTGAAAAAATTAAAATACTCAATTAATAAAAAGTTACATATTTTTTACTTAAATTATTAATATAAAAAACTTACTGTATCATAATTAATTCAATTCGATGCAATAAATCTTTAAAAATAATATAAATTTTAAATAATTAATTTATTATTATTGTACTGAAATAAAAATTTTCAATAAATTTATCTAGAAACAAGTTGAAGCATGAAAGATTAGAATAATAAAAAGGTCTCATCAAAAGTCATTTAGCTCAGCTGTGTCACCTGCACCTTCTCAATCTCCTTCTTTACTTCCCCGTTACTACTAACTAACAGTCTCTTCATCTCCTTCAAAAACGCACAAAATTTTTTAAAAATGTCAACAGATTACATAAATGGAGAAGGAGCAGAAGAGCATGAAGAATCAGTTACTCTTCCATTACTCACGTCTCAACGATCTCTGGTTAATTCCACTTCTCAAGTTGCCATTGTTGGCGCCAATGTCTGCCCTATCGAAAGTCTTGATTACGAGTAATCATAATTTGATTCTGTTGTTCTTTTTTTTGTTTTTAAATGGGTTTGTTTATTTATTTTTTGTTTTTTCTGTAAAAAAAAAAAAATTAAATTCTTTCTGCTGGTTAACTTGCAGGATAGCGGAGAATGATTTCTTTAAGCAGGATTGGAGGACTCGTGGGAAGAAACAGATATTTCAATATGTGTTGATGAAATGGTTGCTTTGCTTGTTGATTGGTTTAATTGTTAGTTTGATTGGATTTTTCAATAATCTTGCTGTTGAAAATATTGCTGGTATCAAATTTGTTATTACTTCCAATATGATGCTTGCTAATAGGTACAAATGATCGCATCCCTCTTTTTTGATCTCAGTTAGCTTCTACTTTGATTAAATATGAAAAGGGTACTTTTCTTTTTTATTTTTATAAATTAAATTTATCTTTTTTTTTTTTGGTTGCAGGTATGGGATGGCTTTTCTTGTGTTCTCTGTCTCTAATTTTGTACTTACACTATTTGCATCGATTATAACGGCTACTGTAGCTCCAGCTGCTGCTGGTTCTGGTATACCTGAAGTTAAAGCTTATTTGAATGGTGTTGATGCTCCCCGGATTTTTTCTTTGAGAACTTTGTTTGTCAAGGTTGGTTATTAGTGTGTAAGCTTATTGTTAGTGTCTTGTAACTGAATACCTGGAATGGTGTGAATTGGAAATGATCCTACGTTTTTCGGAAGTATTTTTATTGATGTTTAGTATTGGAGGAGCTGGTCTTCGGTGAGCTCGATTTGTTGTCCTTCAAATTATTTTGATGCATTGATGTGTTACATTAGACTGGCATTTAAAATTTTTTATTTAAAAAAACTGGATTTGTATTATGATAAGGAGAATGTGCTCATCCATATTATATTGCAAGTTTTGGGTTATAATGCGATATATGAAATGGTAGAAGTTTTGCCCTAGTGAATTGAGCTGTGACTTGCCTATCATGGATTTCATTTCTAATTTTTTTTTCTTTTGCTTATTTTGTAGATTATTGGAAGTATTTCTGCTGTGTCAGGATCTCTTCTAATTGGAAAGGCTGGGCCCATGGTGCATACTGGTTCATGTGTTGCTTCAGTTCTGGGTCAGGGTGGTTCTAGGAAATATAAATTAACATGGAAATGGTTACGTTTTTTCAAAAATGACCGAGATCGGCGAGATCTTGTAACATGTGGGTCAGCTGCTGGAATGGCTGCTGCCTTTCGCTCCCCAGTTGGTGGTGTGCTGTTTGCACTTGAAGAAATGGCATCTTGGTATGTTTCTTATGTGTGAAATAATCAATGAACTGATGATTTAGTAGTATCATGTGTTTATTTATTTATTTGGTCTTTATGGGACCAGTCTGGGTGTTGAACTCATGAGCTGTACTTGCAGTTGCATGGCTGTCCTTATTATGTACTCTTCACAAATGCTACTAATTTTTGCTCATGTTTCATTGCAAGGGTCTACAAGATGCTCTATCTTTCATCTAAACAACACAGATTGATAAGCATACCCTTTTATTGATTTTAGTTCCCAATAACTTTGAACTGGTACTATCCAGAGCTTAGTGTATATCTACAAGACTTAACAGCATTTGCCCTCCTGAGCATATCAGTATGATTCTCTACTCATTATTATTTGCCTGGGCGACTGCTTGATTCAATTGGCGAAAAATTCCACAGTTCATCAATCATCACATTTGTCGATTCATAATGATGATCCACATATCTAAAGTTATGTATTGATCTATACTAGAGTTGCTTTTAGATATAAATAATCTTTAAACAGAATGCTTAAGTCAAAATTTTCATACTCAAATCCCTTACCTTTTATTTATCCTGTTCCAATGTCGGACTAATTGCTATTGTCTTGCTTACAAAGATAAGTATTAATTCTATGATGTGGTTCTGCAGGTGGAGAAGTGCCCTTTTATGGAGAGCTTTCTTCACAACAGCTGTAGTTGCATTAGTCCTTCGGGCTCTGATTGATGTGTGTTTAAAAGGAAAATGTGGGCTATTTGGTACTGGAGGACTCATAATGTTTGATGTCTATTCAGCAAATATTACGTATCATCTAATTGATGTTCCTCCCGTGCTTCTCCTTGGAGTTATAGGGGGAATTTTGGGAAGTCTATATAATTTTCTTTTAGATAAGGTTCTTCGGATTTACAACCTTATTAATGAGTAAGCTTCTATCTCAGTTTTTGGCATTAGCAAGATCTGTTTTTCAATGCTTTTAAACATCATTGCTGAATTCATTTTCCTTGTTTTCCATGTTTTCCTTTTATAGGAAAGGCATTGCTTACAGAATTCTCCTTGCTTGTTCAATCTCCATATTCACATCCTGTCTTCTTTTTGGATTACCTTTTTTGGCTTCCTGTCGACCTTGTCCTGCTGATGCATCTGAGGATTGTCCGACAATTGGTCGGTCTGGAAACTACAAGAAATTTCAATGCCCACCTGGTCATTACAATGACCTTGCTAGCCTCATTTTTAACACAAACGATGATGCTATTAGAAATCTTTTCAGCCGGGACACTGACTCTGAGTTTCAATATTCATCAGTTTTCATATTTTTCATAACCTGCTTTTTTCTTAGTATATTTAGCTATGGGATTGTTGTTCCTGCTGGCCTTTTTGTGCCAGTTATTGTGACAGGAGCATCTTATGGGCGTTTTGTTGGTATGTTAATTGGTTCAAGAAAAGGTCTTAATCATGGTCTCTATGCTGTGCTGGGTGCTGCTTCCCTTCTTGGGGGATCTATGAGAATGACAGTTTCTTTATGTGTTATTATCCTAGAATTAACCAATAACTTGTTGCTATTACCCTTGATAATGTTGGTTCTTCTCATTTCCAAGACTGTGGCTGATGCTTTTAATGGTAACATTTATGACCTTATCATGAAGGCAAAAGGTTTTCCTTATCTAGAAACTCATGCTGAACCTTACATGAGGCAGTTGACTGTCAGTGATGTAGTTACAGGTCCACTTCAACTCTTTCATGGCATTGAAAAGGTCGGTAACATAGTACATGTTCTCAAAACAACAAGGCATAATGGGTTTCCTGTAATTGATGAGCCCCCACTTTCTGAATCTCCGGTTCTTTATGGACTAATCCTCCGTGCTCATCTTGTTGAGTTGTTAAAGCAGAAAGCTTTTTCATCCACTCCAGTGCCAATAAGCGCTGATGCCTTTGCGCAATTCTCACCTGAAGACTTTGCAAAGAGGGGCTCAGGCAATGGTGACAAGATAGAAGATATAGAAATTAGTGAAGAAGAGATGGAAATGTTCTTGGATTTACATCCTTTCACTAACGCTTCACCTTATACTGTTGTGGAGACAATGTCACTAGCTAAGGCTCGCGTACTTTTCCGAGAAGTTGGTTTGAGGCACTTGTTGGTGATACCTAAGATCTCTATTGTAAGAACTTCTATCCTATCTATTAAATTTTACATATTTCACCTGGAGATCTGTTCATTCAGGCATTTAAAAATGTTACTGCTGTGAACATGATATGCCAGCATGCATTGGTGATTTTTCATGCCTATTCCCCTTTACCTTAGATCTAATTTTTAATGCGAGACTTCAATTTATATTTCAGTCTCAATTTAAAGGCTTTCTCTACTTTTATGTTTCTTTTAATCAAATTTTTGCTATTTTTGTTGCAAAATTATTGGTACTTGTGCTGGAAATTGCAGATTAGAAAAATATCTTGAATTGCTTCAGCACTTTTCTTGTTCCAAGTTCCTTTAGTAGACACTAGACAGTTTTTTTCTTTCTTTCTCTAAAGCAGAACATATAGACTTATATAAGATTTTAGAAAGCATGAAATCAATAATTTTTTCCACATCAAGCTTCTAATAAATGTAAATCATCAACCAAAACTAATCCATTTTTTCATGCATTAAAAGGATTGATTGTGGGATTTTTTTTACCACCCTGGAGTTTAGGCCTAAATTACACTTTCATTTATCTTGTCTAAAAAATTGAATTTTTTTATCCTTAAGTTTTAATTCCATCAACAAAATGCCAGTTATGTGAAGTTTTTCCATTATTATCTGGGTGAATAAAACATTTTATTCCCTTTGTGACATATAGTTGGTTGCCCATGGTTGTGGTCTTACGAGTGTGCTGCTATGTCACTATTTTCCTTGTTCTCTTTGTTAAGAATAGCCATTCTGCTTTTTCTTTATTCTGCATGGTGGTTGCCAAATGATTTAATGCCATTGCTCCTTAATTGCAGAGATCTCCTGTTGTGGGTATTTTGACAAGGCATGACTTCATGCCGGAACATATACTGGGTTTGCACCCGTTCCTGGTTAGGAGCAGGTGGAAAAGATTAAGAATCCGGCTCCCACAGTTATTTAAATTTTTCTAGGAAATCTTGCTCTATATACTGGGTCAGTACACTTTCCACATTAGGAGCAGGTGGAAAAGAATCTGTTCGCCCTGTTTCTCATTCAGAGCAATGAAGTTTCCTCTTCAAAATTGTACATAGTTGTACTTGAGCTTCCACAGCACAGAAAATTGCAAGGAGTAGTGAGATTATTTGTGAGCTTCTTCACGTCAACAAACCATAGGCAAAGAAGATCAGAGGAGGAACTAACATAGAATGACATGATGAGGTAAGCCATATTATCATGTTAATTGGATGGAGCAGGTTTTTTTTTTTTTATGCCCCCAGTATCTGTTAGTTTCAAGGACTCCAACTATTCCGGAGTTCAAGCAAGGTGGATGGAACTTTTTTTCTTTTTTCAAATATTTATGTGTACTCTATAAGAGGAAATTTTCATCCATAGATATATATTGATGAGAAGTTTTGAACCCATATGAAACTTTCAAATATTCTGTCCATTGAAGATGCGAGTTAGCAATATTTTTTGCTAAATGGTAACAATATGACGAAGAATGGACACACTGTAGGTTTAGACTTCATTTAGTCAACAACGTCATTCAAAGGATGAACATATATTTGATTCCCAACCAAAATAAAAATGCAATGATACACTATGTTGTGTTTAACTTTGGTCTGATATGCCCTAATAATATATGCCCATATCATTAGGAATGAGCATTTAATTAAGTTAATTTGGTTTAATTTTCATGTAATTTTAGTTCCAACCAGGTAAAGTTTTGAAAACTGATAATTTTTTTTATTGGTTTTGAATTAAAAATTTTATCCATAGAATAGATTGAAGGGAAATTCTCTGGTTACTTTCTTTTTTATTTACTTTGTTTACATTTTATTTTTATCACCATAGAATGAAAGTATATTAAATCATCTAATGGTGATTGTTAACAAAGTAAATTTTACTTTGTAAAAAATAAAATAATTAGACATGTTGATTACAGAATTTCAAACATAAATTAATATTAATTCAAAGTTTGTTTGGTTTGGAACGATTTTTAATGTAAAAAATTTTGTTAGTTTATTTTTGGTTAATTTGCTTTCTTTTGAATTTTTAGTTATATATATATATATATGCACTCGATTTCAACTGAGTTAGCGGTCGGTTCATCCATTTATCCATCCTTCTTTTAGGATACAAAGTGACTTGTAATAAAAAAAAAGTTTCATTTAGTATGATAGAAATTTCTCTTGCTTTTTGATGAAATTTCTCAAATTGCAAGTTAATATATATTTTAAATAAATTAAAATGTATACAGTGTACGGATTGTAAATTCATGTTAATTGAATACTTTTAATAAAATTATAAATTAATTAAACAATTTACAAAGAATAAAAATTTATTTTTTAGTTTTAATTCTATTATTTTTTGTAAAAATACCGTAGCACCTTCGTTGACTTCGGCTTTACTAATGATTAAATTGGTTGACAAGCATTTGTTGCTGCAGAATAAATCAATTTAAAAATGGGATAACATGCTCGATAAGACATGAGTTTCAGTATCATAAGTGTTTCTTCGTAAGAACGTCCACGAATCTTATCAATTATTTTTCGTGCTTTGTGAGTGGACATACATATATATTGGGTTAAAGCATATACTTTCGTATATGGATCTCCCTTTTTCTTTCTCTTATTTATCATAAGATTGATTTATCTCTTTTTTTTTAATGAACGATAAATATCTAATAAATATAAATATCTAATCAATATTTATATTTTCCTTTTAAACTTTTAAAATGAAGTAAAATGAAATTCAAATTTTCTTTTTTTATTTAACATTCTTTTTTATTTATATTTATATTTAATAAATTTTTATTTCTATTTAATATTAATTTTAATAATAATTATTTCTATTTAATATTAATATTAATTTTTATTTAATATTAATAAATCATATACTAACTCTCTCTCTAAAAATATAGAAGAAAGAAGTTTGTGCACCAATATCTACCATAAAAGGACCAAGCCATAACAAATGAGAAACTGATGCGGAGCAACAAGCTTAAAAGGAATGAGTTTGCAGAACAATTGACAACATATATAATTTATTATTATTATTATTATTAGGATTTGATTTTTATTATTAGAATTTTACTTTCCTATATTGTTAGGGATTTGATTTCCTACCTTAGTTAGAATTGTCTTTGTTTTATTTCCTAATTAAAATTAGGGTTAGGGTTGGTAGGTTTGTGCCACCCTATAAATATATAAGCTTTAGGGCTATGTGAGTTAGTTTTTGTTGAATTATTAATCAGATTTCTATTATTTCCCCATATTCGGTATTCTTGTGAATCAACGAATTCTTGGATGCCTATTTCCTGGAAATGGTACGCAATTCAACAAGTTTTAGAAGGTTGCTAAACGGCCAATCGTGCACGATTCAACGGTTAGTGATATTTATCCTTTTTAATTGAGGCTTCCGCTACATCAGTTGGTATTAGAGCCGAACTGATCCTTTGAATCATGGCGCCAATAAGACAACAGCGTATTAGTGAGATGGGACAACGACTCTATCAACGGATGGATGACCGATTTGAATGGTTTGAACAAATGATGGAAATAATGATAGAGAGGATGGCTACACTTCTGGGCAATATGAACATAACCAATCCAGCCCCCCGTAATAACAATACTTTTATGGGCGATTCTGATTAGGAGGTTAGTGATGAGGAGGAGGAAGAAGAGTGTAGTGAAGAGAGTTTATTTTTTGATACTGATGATGGAGAGGATGAAGATGCAATTATTGGAGATGAGCCAATATTTGATGAAGAGGATGAGGGTGATGAAGAATTTAATGAATTGTTAGAAGGTGGTGATGCAACAATTGACTTAATTGAAAGTTATCAGACTTCTAAGGATATAGGGATTGAGATGGAGGATCATCCTAGATGTTAATATAATATGCTAGAGTTAGTCGAGCACGTTGAATATATTGATTTGATTGGCATTGACGAAATTCTTTACTCTCGTGTTCCTTTAATTTCTATTTTGAAGCAATTACAAGTTGATGGTGATGGTGGATCTATGATGTTCTATGCATTTGTGAGCAAATTTGTTTCTCAATATTTGGGCAAAATTCGAGGACGAATTTTCTCTACCCTGGAGGGAATGATGCGGAGCAACAAGCTTAAGAGGAATGAGTTTGCAGAACAATTGACAACATATATAATTTATTATTATTATTATTATTAGGATTTGATTTTTATTCTTAGAATTTTACTTTCCTATATTGTTAGGGATTTGATTTCCTACCTTAGTTAGAATTGTCTCTATTTTATTTCCTAATTAAAATTAGGGTTAGGGTTGGTAGGTTTGTGCCACCCTATAAATATGTAAGCCTTAAGGCTATGTGAGTTAGTTTTTGTTGAATTATTAATCAGATTTCTATTATTTCCCCAAATTCGGTATTCTTGTGAATCAACGAATTCTTTGATGCCTATTTCCTGGCAATTGTGTGCAATTCAATAGGTTTTAGAAGGTTGCTAAACGGTCAATTGTGCGCGATTCAACGGTTAGTGATATTTATCCTTTTTAATTGAGGCTTCCGCTACGTCAGAAACTATATGACTCAATTCCAACATAATTACTTTGATATAGCTAGCTCTTTTAGACACTTGAATATCTCCTAACAATTATGGACCATTTACTGTTATTGCTTCTGTGAATTCTCCCATCCATATATGTCTTTTTCATTCCGTCGAAAATCGATTTTACGGTATAGACGCTTATAACCCCCTCTATGCCTTGCGGTAATGATTCCTCTATCATTACAACTTTTACCACAACAATATTATCCATAGATCAAATTATTTCGTGTATTTCGTGTATTGGATTTCACTTGACTGTCTACGGCTCTATTGTCGTGTGCTCGGGGTAGAAGTTTTGTATAAATATATGGCCATGCTATTAAGTATTTTGATTAGGTCTCATTTGAATGATAGAAATCTATTTAAATACTTTTCAATTTTATAAATTGTATATATATGAATTCTAACAATGCCTTTATTTTTGCACTCTACTAAAATTTTAAAAATGAATTTGGGAATGATGAAATTTCTCGAAACAATTTACTAGGCATTGTGCTAGTATTGATTTTTTTTTTTAAAAGCATTATGCTATTGCTGCACGCACTTTTCATGTACTATATAAATCTTTTTGTAAAAAATGTGGTCCTTTTTATTAAAGAGAAATATCAAATTTTTGCATAATAACACTTTTAGTTATAAAATAACATTTATATCTGTAAAATATAATTTTATAAAAATATATTTTATTTTTTAAAAATATAATGAAAATTGTAAAAATATAATTTTATAAAAATATATATTTATTTTAATCAATTCTATTTAATTTTAAAATATTTTTATTTTCAATTTTTTATTGTGTACGAAGTAAAATTATTTTAAATTTACAAAAACAATAGCAACTTGCTGTATTTACAAAAAAAAAAATTTTACTTCACATAATATATAATTCCTTTTTCATAAAGCATGTGCTTCTTTTTTAAAAAAAAGAAAATAATATGAATTTTACTTATATATTAACAGTTTTAGTTATAAAATATCATTAACACTTTGTGAAATTAATTATAATTATTAAAAAAATATTTTTATTTTTATAAGACAAGATATTAATAAGTATATATTAACAATCTCAAAAATATCAAAAAATTATTAAAACTATCAAATAATAAAAAAAATAAAAATTATTAATCTCTTCATGTTTCTTTCATAAATTAAAATAAACATTCTTAAATAAAATAAGTCAATTTGTTATAAAATATACTCATAAAAAATACAGATAGCTACTTTATGGTTTCGAAATTAGAGGCTAAAATTTCTAACTATTATGGAATTTTAATTTTGCCCATGTCACGTCATCATTTCTAACGGTGTTAGTATCAATTGCATGCCTCTAATTGCTAACAGATTGAATCACAAGATAACTCTTTATTGCAAAAAATACCACATATCTCTAAGGGTTTGTTAGGTTCAAATGAATTCTATAAAATTTTGTGGAATTCATTTGCAAATCTAAGTAAGTATGTTTGATTTAAATGAAAACTTTATAAAATTTATTTCGAATTCCAACTTTTTAATTTTGTGGCATTATTTGAAACTAAATCAATTCTTATTAATGACATATGTTTGGTTTAAATGAATTTCAAATTCATTTGGAAATAAAATAAATTCCTTGATGTAATTGAAGTAAATAAGGGTAAGTGAAAATGAGTGAAACAATAGAGTAATTTTTCGTACTTTTCCCAAAAATAATTATATGTATATACTTTCCATTATTTTTGTACAATTATTTGTATAATATATTTTTATTTTTTGATATTTTTATATTTATTAACACATATATCTATCTCGATTATTTTTAATATAATTATTTAGATATTATGAATTACTTAAAATTTTCAAAAATGAAGTGAATTTAATATTTTTAATTATCAAAACAAAAAATTAAAAGTTATTTGTTATTTGTGCATTTGAAATTATTTATAAGATATCATTTATAATTTTTTTTAAAGAAAAAACTAATTATTTTTTACTATTATTAATAACATTTACACATTAAAAGTTTATTTTCAACTATCAAGATATATATATATTTTTTAAAAAATAACATGAACATAAAATATTTTGATATTATTTGAGTTACAGTGATTTTTTTTTTCAGAATGTAAAATTATGTTTATTTATTACATTTATTATATAAGATACTATTATTACAATTCTAAAATATAAAATACTAGAACTGTGTAATTAAATTATGTACTAACGCATGAACTATTTTAGACATTTTTAGAGCAATTTCATATATATTAAGAGTAGGAGTTCTATTGTAATATCTTTATTTTTTTTCTCAATGATATGATACATCTTATATTTTTGAAGAAAACTCATAATTATTTTGGCGTGATTTACTTGATATTGTGAAATTGAATTTTATCAAATATGAATGTAGGCGGCGGGGTTTAGCGCGCGCCTAAGTGTTGGCAACTACGACACTGTGTGACCTCAAGGTCCACTAGAAAATACGAAATAGGTCTTAAAGCCTAATCGGAGATGGAGTCGCCACCCGGATAAAAGCTGGGATACACTTGTATGACAACTGGATTCCACGGAGGTTCCCAAAAGCTGTCATCAGAGAACGAGTTCGGAAATTGGGTATGGGCGTTTGAATGCCCACCCGACCTTGCGATCGGCCTCCGTTTATGTTTTATGTTTTACTACCCTTAATTATTCGCTTATTTCTTTATTAACATGCAAATTATAATTGCCTGCAACCAATTTGTCAAATTTTACATTAAAAGTCCAAGTTTGCACATTAATCTCATTTCATGTATTTAGTCTCAACATTCATCAAGAATAATAATTTACAATCATTCATTCCAAATAAATGGGGAAAGGATTAAGGATTACAATGCTTTACTTCAAATAAAAGGGAAATAAACAGGAAATATACCAGAAATAACCATAATAAACAGATCATAAACGGAAAATAAATAAGAAATATACTAAAAATAAACCATGATGAACCCTCTCAAGGACTAATTAAGGGAACCGATTCCCCCTAATTGCAAAATTGTTCCAGATTTCTGCAATAAACAAAAGTTAATTTCCCAAAACACAAAAGAAATTCTACCAAAAAAGGAATTCACGAAGTCAATTTATAGATAAAGTTGAACGTAAATGAAAAATAGACAAATGTATGAACACTAATCTGACCAAATGATAAAACAATCATGCATGGTAGATCAAAAGCATAAAAAAGTATGTAATTTCATGGGATCATACAGAGCTTACTGAGAATACCAAGACGAGGTTATGCAAAACCCTGT
>CATIWK010177381.1:0-18410 GCA_949634005.1 Mallotus japonicus
TATGGACCATCATGCACCATAAGATTCAACTTCTTCTAATCTATCCACTAAAAAAAAACACCCATACACAAGCTATATCCCAATTGCCCTATTTGAAATCCCAAATCAAGCCCTTTGTAGGACATGCTTCCTTAGAGAGAAGAAGAAAAAAAAAAAATCCCATAATTGCACAAAAGTAATGCTGGTTGTTGCCTTGACCAGCACTTGTATTATTTAACGTAGGGAGACAATGAATTATTCTTCTCATCTAATCTCCTTACACAGTGTCCACTTACTCACTCATGTCATCTATACTTTACTTTTATTTGGCACATTAAAATACAACACTTCTTTGAATTGGACTGCTCTTTATTCTTTAACCCTCGGTTGCTTTTGTACTTTTTTTTTTAGGTAATCAAAAGGCTACATATGCATCAATTGTTCATCTGGGTCAATAAGTAAAAAACATGGAAAAATGTAAGGGAAAAAAAGTTGAATGTAGTTTATATTTTAATAATTTTTTGTGTGTAACTATTATTGTTAGTATACTGTTCGTAATTTAGATATATTGACTTAATTTGATATTGTTAGTCAATATATATAACGTGATAAATGATATAGTTAGAACGTCGGCACAATATCATCATCACATTAGATGCATATCATTTGAAAAAATAATATGTCAGCGTTCTAACAGCAGTTCTGACAGTGTTAATATAATATAATTAATTATTAATTATATAAATAATTTATCTAAACTTATCACAAAAAATTACATAATATTAAAATGTCGAAACATTAGCATTGCTTTTTTTTTTTTCTATGGCATTATATGTTATGCTGTTTTTATTATAAAGAGATTATTCATGTTAAAATTCAAAAATATATAACTAATTTTCTATAATATAATTTTAAAATTTTAATTTAGTAAATTGAGACCAACTTCACTCATAAAACTACTGAAATTAATTATGTGTGATTAATAGTAATCCTTTACTAATGCTTATCTTACTGTTCTACATCATGTGGAGGATTTGATTGAAGTTTAGCAAGCAGACAAGACATTATAAATTTCATAATCACATTGCTTAGAATGGACATAGAAAAATATACACTAATGAATGTTACTGACTAGTGACAAATCAACCCTCAGATGTTTAAGGCACATCAAACATGACTTTAATCACATCTAATCAAATAAAAAAACAATAAGAAGATACCTGTTTTACTATAGAATATAGTGAGGAAGTAGCTTTCATATAACATCCTATAGGTCTAAATAAATGTAACCTTGGCCCTAAGGATGAGCAAACATTAATTTTAGGTGGTAATAGAAGTTACTCTTTTTTTTTTTTTTTTTTTGAGAATAATAATAGAAGTTACTAAACTAAGTCCTTATATAAACACATTATAATATATCATCCATTATTAATAATTATTCATGATCTTGACCCCCCTAACCCGAAAATGTATTATTGTGTAGAGTTAATTACGATTTATCTTCTATTTTATTATATTATACTATTTTATCTCTGACATTAAAAAAAATATATTTGTTCATCATTTCTTTTTGTAATATCATACCATTTCCTCATTCTATCAATATTTCAATTAAAATATTATACTATTTAACCCCCGCAAATTTATTTTTGTTGCATTTTTATCTTTTTACTCTTTTTATCAAAATTTTTATTGAAATTATGGTTAATAAGTATAAATGGCCAAAATAATATTTAATTCAAAAGGTGATTCAGTCATGAAAAAATAATTTAAATTAATTTAACTTGTTAGTTTAAATTAACAATTCAAATAAAAAATAAATTTCGAAGCTAAAATTGTATTTATACTTGATTAAATTTTTTATGCAACATAAATATTTCAACTAAATGTTTAAATAGAGATATTTAAATTAAAAATAATTAATTAGTAATCAATTAAAAATTTGAGTAAATTAAAGTTAAAATTTTGGTATTTTTATTTTTCTTAGATAGTATAATTATAATTTCATATAATTTCAATATAAATATTGGAAAAAATTAATATCGTAATGAAAAATATAACTTTTAATGTTAGGGGGCGATAGTATAATAGAGTCAAACAGAGGAGGTAAATATTAGTTACTTTCAATACTAAAGACTATTTTAATAGTTTTACAATAACAACAATTTTAACAAAAAAAAAATATGACGAAAAGGGGAAATAATATAATATTGTAAAATAAAAAGATGAACAAATAATTTTTTAAATGTTAGGATGAAATAATACAAAATAATAAAATAAAAAAAGATAAATCGTAATTCACCCTAATAAGTTAAACCTCAAAGATATTAATTGTAAGCCCACAAGAGTAGGCCAATTAATTCTGAATTTCTTTTCAAAAAAAATTCTTAATTTACAAATTTTATTGCTAGATGCCTAGATTATGACTTTTTTTTTTTAACCACTACTAAAAGATTTAAGCAAAATAGAATTAGATATTTCGTAACACTTTAGTCATCAAATTAATTATCCGAGATAAACTTAATATAGCTGCAAAATGAAATAACCCTAGCCGCTTCTTCTCTATTTTCTCTTTAGGTTTATTCATCAAATACTTTTGTTTTTTGCCACTACTGATAATCTTTTAGATCGGCGGTGGTTCTTTATTATTTTTTTATCCAATAAATACGGATGTTTAATTTGTTTATTTTATTTTATTTTTTTTGTTTTTCATTCGTGAAGTTATTAATCCATTTATGGGGTTTTGGTGATTCTCCTATATGGAGTTTATAGTTCTCTCTATTATGAAACTATTGTCAGTATTTTTGCAATCGGACGCAACTAAAACTCATAGAGTAGATTTATGGCTAATGAATGCCATTGAGTGGAGCATAAAGATTGTCGAACAAATCGTCGAGTTGCAAATCAAAATAGTTCTGTCAATACGATTGAAAAATAACGACGAACGGTTTCATATCTTTAGTGAGAGTTTTTTTTCAATACTTCTTAATTGTATTTTATTCATTTTATATGTTCATCAAGATGTATTTTTTTTTTTAAAAAAAAATCAATTACCCGAGACAGATTATGACTTTCTCCCTTTCAAGGTTTTTAACTTTGAAATTATTTCAACTTTAGTCGTTTATTTAATATTATAGTAATACATTCCTTTCATAGC
This sequence comes from Mallotus japonicus, assembly GCA_949634005.1. Classification (NCBI taxonomy): domain Eukaryota; kingdom Viridiplantae; phylum Streptophyta; class Magnoliopsida; order Malpighiales; family Euphorbiaceae; genus Mallotus; species Mallotus japonicus. The sequence goes on from CATIWK010177381.1 coordinate 3,137, forward strand.
CTTAGAAAATTTTCTATGATTTGGTAGAATAATAGACTAATGTCATTCTTAAGCATTTTAGAACCCTCTTGCCGACTATCAATTTCATCTTACTTATTCATTTTTCTAATTGATCATAATTGATAGGTGATGGTTATTGTATAAATTATATTAAATTTTATGTCTCAATAATTTATGTCGATATCAACATAAAAATAAAAATAAATTTTATTAAGTTTTAAATTTTACGACATATATGTACTTTTTTTGTCTACTAATTGTGATATATATATATCACAATTAGTAAATTATATTTATTTATATTGCATATATGGTATATCCATGTAGATATTAGTATAGTTTTGAATTCGAATTTTTTTTTTTTTGAAAAGATGAATTTGAATTTGAAAAATCTTGAGGATGTCAACTAGAGAAATAAAAAACGGTGCCTAACTATAAATTAAATTTATCATGATAAGAGTGTGATTGTAAATGAGTGGAATTTTTTTTTTCCTACAAAAAATCGATGTGTATAAAGAACGTACAAGACAAGAGTGTCATATGTGATGTGGCCTCTAGATAAATTGTTCTTTTTTTTTTTTTATAATTAGTGGAGTTCAGGACCATCAAAATTTTTGAGGATTGGATAGGATAATAATAAAAAAAACTTGGTGAAAATATATTTATTGTTTAACTTGTAGATATTTATTAAATGAATTATACCACGTATGATGCTAGCTTTATTCAAAAATACTTTATTGTTTTCAATTTTAAAATTATATATTCGTGCTGCCTTTTTTTATATGAACTTTCGATACTTAAAATTCACTAAATTCTAACTAATTTGATTTGATCTGAGTAAAACTATGAAAAAAATTAAAAAAAATTAAAAAAAACTAATTTAATGTGATCATCTATTAATCATTTCTAATTTAGCATTACACTTGACAACAAAAACATTTTGATATTGTTATGATATTTTATTCTACAAAAAAAATTGGAAGTTTTTTAAAGGAAAATTTGCATATGACGCAAAATTTTAGCCTAAATTGATCTAAAATAAAATTTAGAAATGCAAAAAATTTAAAAAGATGGGAAATTTGAGTGTTGCTCTAGCAATATTTGTAAATATTATTTTACAATAATTGTTTTCTTAAAAAATGTATGATCGTTAAATAAAAAATCACCTAAATTATATTTCATAAAAAATTGTATTTAGATAAAAAATGTTGAATTTGAAAACTTAAAGAATAAAACAAAAAAAAAGGTAAAAGTAGAAAATTAATTAATTAAGTAAATAAATAATAAAAGAGAGAAAGAAAGAAAGAAAAAGTCAGTGTTGTAATGCTAATAAATGGTTACAGAGACAGGATTGTGAGTTTCAATGCAACGGTTAGCTTCTTCTTATCACGCTCTTCTATGATTAAACCTTAGCTCTTCTATCATTGTTCTTTTCTCTTCTCTTGCTTATGTAATCACCCGCTCTAATCAGTAATTCCCCCCTCCTTTTCTTTTTCTTACTATTAGGTATTTTATTTATTTAATATTTACCTAGCAACAAAATCAGTGCCATTGAAAGTCTATCAAAACCAAATTATTATATTATTACTATTATTATATTGCAATTTTTATGATAAAATTTGTATTCGTAAAACAACATCCAATATTAAGAAAATACAACATATTATCACTTAATTAATAATTAATTTTACTAGCATTTATTCGTCTAAGTATTAAAAAAAATTAAATTTTTAAGTAAAATTTCAAATTTCAGTTATATATATAACAAGTACTTAGAGAGTTTTGTCTTCATTAATATAAGCCCATCTGATTTAAATTTTAAAGATAATTAAAATTTTTGTGACTACTAAATATCGAAGATATCAAATGTAAAATAAAATCATTAATTGATTTTCTTTGAATAAAAAGAATTGTTAATGATGTAATATGGTTTTATATTTACTATCAGATGTTAACATTTAAATCCCACTGAAAGCAACTCATCTCTAAGACTAATAAAATTCTATAAAAATAATAATTTTATGTTCAAATAACTCTAAGAGTTATTTAATTAATCTATTTCATTTCGAGTTTTTCTCAAATAAAAATTTTATAAAAAATTATTTCAACAATAATATAAAAATTCATATTAATATAATTCATGATAAATATTAAATATGGTGCAATTAAAAATTTACAAACAAAACAATCTCCAGAGAACTAAAACAAAATAAACCATAAGCCCTTTAATAATTTTTATAGAAAGTGAAATTCCATTTACCAACCAATTTGATTGTTAGGTTAATAGGGTAGTCCTAGTCCTTTGAGCACTCTACCGATTCTCTTTCCAATGAATTATTTTATTTTTAAATTAATTTTTTTTACATTATTATAATTATCAAGAAGATTTTGACTTAAAAATGAAATAAAAAATATTCATAAAAAACACTTAACTTTGTTTACGTGGCAGCATATAAGTCAAAAGTTACCAGACACGCGTCATTCTCGAAAGGTTAATTAACACGTGTCATGCAGATAAGATTTCTTTGGCGTTTTTAATTAACGTGTTAATTATGATAATGGTGTGTTTTTACGTTAACTTTCTCATTTTTTTCATGCACAAAGCTCCAAAGCAGTTGATCGGTCAGTAATGGCATCTCTTTGTAAATATTTCACATGATCGAGGTCAGTTTCGTCCTAAAATAAACTTTTTGAGTAAAAGCTGTGTGATTCTACTGCTGGAACCCAATACTAGAGATTACGGTTATGTAATGAATGGTGGGAATTCGAGAAACGGTGTCGTTTAGCTGTGGATATATTTTTAAAAAACCTTTTATATTTTATATTTTATTATAAAATATTTTATAATAAAAAAACCTTAAGACAAACCTTTTATATTTTATTTTATCTTAAGACAAACGCCCTACAACAGCGTCCTAAAATTCTCCCCAACCCGACAAAGATGCCTTTAATTCGAAGGTTGTGGTGTCCTAAACACCCTGGACTTAAAAAATAAAAATCCACCTAAAAGACAGTCTTGTCCCTGACCACTTTATCCCCCTCGCTGCATGCTTCATGCAAGAACAAGGAAGAAAAAAGAGGGGTAATTTTGGAAAGTGGGGTAAATTTTGTGGCAAAACGTTGTAGAAAAATCTATTTTTTTAATTGAAAAATAAAAATATATAAAATTAAACAGAAATTACAGAGTGGTCCAGGCCATAGTCATTGCAAATTGACAAAATTAAGAAAGGGTGGTGTAGGCAGAATGTCTCAGAAAATGCAGTAACAGTAAGGTCCTCTCCTGCCATTATATATATATATATATATATATATAATTTACTTGTTTATAACTGGGGCTCTTTTCTACTTTTTTTTTTTAATAATTATTGCATAAAATTATACATAATTAAATTTTTGAAAATTAATAAAGTCCGTAATAATATTACATTTCTAAACTATTAATATCTAAAATTTATTAAATTTTGATTAATTCGATTAATCTAACAAGATTATAAAGACAGTAAAAATCTCTTAACAACTAATTTAATATAACTGCATGTATCACAGTTTAAAGAAGAGATACTGTTTCAATGAAAACAATTTCTTACTTATTAATTCCATCAGTAAAACAATACTATATTTTTATAAAAATTGTTCAAGTAACTTTAGAAGTAATATTATATATAACTAATAATAAAATATTAAAATAAGACAGGACAAAATAGAAGAGGATATAGAGCTTAAGTAACAATACAATATTTCATAATGCAATTATTAGGGAGATAGAAAAAAAATTTTTGAAGGAAATGGAGATAGAAATTAAGCAAATGAAAATATAGGTGAATTATTTGTAAGAGTTGTGCAAGATTTGCAATCTTTAATCAATGGACAAAAACCATTGGCAAAAAAAGCCTAATAGCACGGAGAGGATTAGGGGTGAGTCAAAACTAAGGTTCATAAAAGATTGAAAAAGATGTATGTATTTTGTGTATATGTATGGTTGTTTTTGTTTTTATTTTTGTTTGTAGACTGTAAAAAGAGTAGAAAGAAAGGGTAAAAAAAAAAAAAAAAAGGTGATGTACTATAGGGTCAATGGCTACTATGGGCATATTTATTACACACATAACATCTAACCCCAAAGTGGGGTCAAAGTAAGAGACTTAACCATAGATATTAGAACTAGGGTTAAAAAAAAAAAACACACAAACACACACAATTGGGTTAAGGTTAAGAAGGACAACCACAAAAACCCAGATTTTTATTAATTATCAACAGTCATCACTGCTCATCATCATCAACAACACCAATCTTCTTCTTGCTGCTGCTGCTCCTCCTCCTCCACCACCACCACCACCACCCACCCACGCACCTTCCTCCATATCTGTCTTTCTCACCACATCAAACCCAAAAAGAAAAGGGAAAAAAAGAACCCATCATCCTTTTTTTCTTTTTTTTTTTTATTGCTTGTACAAAACCCCACCACCAAAATCCATCAAGAAGTTCTTCTACAAAACCCTAATTGCATAAGCCTTTTATAAATCTATATATCATTCATTTCTTTTGTTTGTTGTTGTTTTTTTTTTTTTAAAGAAAAGAACGTGCTTGGATTGGTTTCTTCCTTTCTAACAAAAACCTTAAAAATTAAATGTTTGAGCCATGGACATAGCCCCAACAACAACTTCCACCACCACCACTACCAACAACAACAACACAAATACCCCAACTGCAAAATCACCTGACCAAGAAACTGAAACTCCTACTCGGATCCAACCGCCGAAGCCTTTATCTTTCACAAACGGTGTCCTCAAGCGACATAATCCTGCAAGCGGTCACCACCATCACCACCACCATCACCACCATCTTTCAGCTCCACCTCCGGTCGTTATAACCTACAAAGAATGTCTCAAGAACCACGCAGCTACCTTAGGTGGTCATGCTCTAGATGGTTGTGGAGAATTCATGCCTTCTCCTTCAGCCACTCATACTGACCCAACTTCTTTAAAATGCGCTGCTTGTGGCTGCCACCGGAATTTCCACCGCCGAGAGCCGGAAGATTCTCCTTCTCCACATCCTCCTCATCATCCTACTAATACCACAACAACAATTGAGTACCAGCCTCACCACCGTCACCATCCTCCACCTCCACCACCACAGGTACCGCATCCGTATCGAAGCCCCAATTCAGCTTCTCCACCACCGATCTCTTCCGCTTACCCATCTGCACCCCACATGCTGTTGGCACTCTCAGGCGGCGTATCGACCGGTATGAATGAGAATTCGGGGTTAAATATGGGTGGTGGGTCGTCGGCGAGGAAGAGATACAGAACAAAATTCAGTCAGAGCCAGAAAGAAAGAATGCTTGACTTCGCGGACCGAGTAGGGTGGAAGATGCAGAAGAAGGATGAAGAAATAATTCAAGAATTTTGTAACGAAGTTGGGGTTGAAAAAAATGTATTAAAAGTATGGATGCACAATAACAAGAATACTTTTAGTAAGCGAGATTCAAATGGGAATGGTAGGAGCAATGATGCTCAAGAAATCCACAACAACAACAGCAGTGAGAATGTGAATCATCACCACCACAACCACAACCACCATCAACACTTCGAGAATGATAATGTTGCTCATGTTGGTACTAATGGGTCTTCTTCATCTTCTTGATCTTTTGATTTTGCCATGACATCAAAATTTAAGATGATGATGGATGGATGGATGGTGATAATAAATGTTAGCTAGAATAGAAGAAGAGTAAGCATGCATGGTAGTAGCTGTTTTTAATTTTCTTCTCTAATTTGCTTTCAGTCCTTAATTCTCTCTTCTCTACCTTTTATTCTCTGATTTTGTTTTCTTCTTCTTCATCTTCTTTTTTCTAGTTTAATCAATGATGATCTTCACTTTGATGAGGGGTAACATGGAAGAAAACTTAATCCAAAGGGGAACAAGAAAAACCAAACAAACAAACTTTTATTTTCAGTTCTTTTTCTGTTTCTTTGATTCTTGAGTAACTCCATGACTATGTTTAGTTGTTTTCTTGTTAGCTAGTTTTTGTTTTACCTTTATTTTGCCCTTTTTCTATGGCATGATTTGTTTCTTTTCTTTTCTCTGTAGTGTTAATATCTACCAAAAGTGCTTAATTAAGTCATAATTAAACTTAATTTACCCATTAAGTTTCAGTTAATCTGGTTTTAGTTAGTACAACATTAATAAATCTTTATAGATTTCAATTTCTTGCATATGTAATTCTAAGAATTAACATTAATGTCTCTTATTATTAGCTAAATAGAGGTGTAACAGAGTGAGTGGGAGGGATTAGAGACAAAGGGTGGTCCGAGCGAAAGAGGAAGAGATTCTTCTTATCTTTTGTCTGAAAGAAAGAAGCAAAAAGTGGTGTCACATGGATTAAGGGCGGTTACATATTATTCTAACATATCTCCTTTAGCTTCTTCTTCTTTTTTTTTTTTTTTTTTTAAATCTATCAAATAGTTTTTTTAGGATTTTGCAAAGATAGAATTTGATTTTCAGAGATCTTATAGCTTAATTATTTTTTTATTGCAAATGAATCATTTCAAAACCCTTTCCAATGATCAGCAATTTGCTTATTTTTTAATCAGATTCTGGGTAGCATAATGTTCATTAGTGGTTATGATAAGCCCCCCAATTGATATATTAAACAAATATGCTTATTCTTGTGCTTGTGCTTATGCTAACTGGACTGCCCTTTTTATTTTTATTATTTTTTTGTTCTTTTTAATATCATGATAAAGTGCACAAAAGCAAATTTTTACTTAGTTTTATAGTGTGTAGATATTATATTATTATTATTATTTTTGACAGAGTGTAGATATTATATTCAATACCTTATTACGTAGATTCCTAATATTTTAGTTAATCTCATATGTATTTTAATAGTAATAGGATTAGAAAAGGTTTAAGGATAACATCTGATCTCAACTTTAAGGCAATTTATTTTATTTTATTTATCTTCACTTTCCTTTTAAGGGAAGAAGAAATCATGATTAGTTTATTGTTCTAGTAAAATATTATTAAATGGAAGATGATGACGAATTGAAAGTGGGTATTTACTTAAAAATTACAAAAAAAATTTGTGATTGTGGGTCTTTGCACAATTGCACTTTATCTTCTATCTTATAGGTTGGTTTTGGTTTTAGGTCATTCATGAAGTCATTAATCTTGTTTTTGTTTGGGGCACGTCTTGTGTTATGTTGTGGCTAACCTTGAAGTACCCTATTGCCTAAAGGTATGGGTAGTTGGTGACCCTAAATAATCTACCCTCGAAAACCAACAAATATATAATTTTTTTTTTTTAATTTTGCTTATATTAGGACTTTTTAAGGGTGATTATGGAGAGTAAAAAATTGAACTTCTAACCTCTATTAATATCTTGGACACGTAATAAAATGGTAAATCATCTATTATAGACGGGTTAGGTAAATATATATAGAATTGGTGCAACTGTAACTTGGGATATTGACTATACCATTTAGTACCAACCCACAAAATTAGACACAAAGATCTAACAAAAATAAATAATTGTCTCTTATGAGTAATTTAAGTGAAAAAAATATGTGAACATTTAGATATGAAGAACATGATTCGAATCTCATTCTCCCTTACTGTTATTCTCTTTAATTGTAATAAAGAATTAATCACTTTAACTAATTAAAAATAAATAAATAAATACTGCAAGTAAGGTACATAAATACATGATGCATGGAAGAGGGAGGACTTAATTACATTATAGGATGAAAATTCTATCTTCATATATTTTTTTTGAATTGCGAGACATTATTTAATAAGTGTTAGGTTTCGAATTTAATGTGTAGATTAATTATGTCATGCACGGTTCATGTGAGGCATATTTTAAAAGTTTTATTGACAATTTTTTTTTCTATATGGAAGGGAGAAAATAAAAATTAAATTTTTGATCTATTAATACTTTAAATTAGACTATTCAATTTTCGGTGGAATTTCATTGACATTACTCTAATTAAAATGGAAGAAAAATGAGCGAAACAAACTTGTATTTTTCAAAAAATTTATGGAAGATTATTGGGTTAATATAATTGCATGTTTTGGTAAATATTTTTTTTAATTTCACTGATATTAGTAGATGAAAATTATATAATTATAATTATAATATAATAGTAGTGTGGGAGAAATTGCAAAAATTATAAAAATAATTTTGGGTAAATCCAAAGTGGTATAAAAATTTTTACTTGATTTTATTTTGTTTTAAAAATATTTTTAAACCTCATGATTAATTAGAGATATCATAATTAATTGACTCTATCTTCATCATAATTAAGAGAGTCAATCTATGTTGGTGACATGTGAAGTGGAGTAATTAATTAGGTAAGGTTTAATATTCATTGATCTTCATTCTTTGTATTAATTAATTGCTCAATAAGTGCTGAACCTCCCTATACTTAGACCTTTTAACAAATAACAAATAGGATGTAAGCATTCCTGAACTTAGCTAATAACACTAACATGGACAATATCATCCCAAAACCAGAATTATCGTGCTGATTAGCTATTAATAAATTGTAGCTTATTAATACTGAAATTTTTTATCAACAACTGCTGAGATGAGTTAGCAGGGACTGCTTTCATTTAAGCGATGTTTTAAATTTAAGTAATGATGTATGTAGTAATATCAAATTAATTATTGATGGTCTTGTTATGATCGAATTGGAATTATTAAAAGTCCTAATAATCTTTGAACACCGATGATTCAAACTAAAAAATACTAAAATCTTTTTTAAAATTATAAAACTTTAAATTTAAACATGAGTCTAAATCAATAATTTAAAAAAAATACATTTAAACTATTCAACTTGATCATTTAAAAAATTAGTCCAAACATTTATACACATATACAATTAATTATGAAATCTAATAAACACTACAAACGAAAAATAACAACAAATTAGGAAATAACTTAAAGTAATTTTCTGAAACATTGTTTACACAGGAGAGAAACTATGCAGAAAAAACATGCAATAATGCAATTGAGAAGCATATGCGTAGAAAGTTAACTTTTTTGCCAAATTTTCTTCATGCTTATCTACTAAGGATATGAGACTTTGTACAATGGACATAGTTACTGTTTACTAATAATGATTAAGAATACCTTAATGAGGGAGTTAACCTTTGATTAGTAATGATTGATTGACAACAAATTCTGTCCCTACAAAACCGTATTTGGGTGGATTGAGTGAGACCTCAAACATTATTAATAAATATATTTAATTACAGATTCAATTCACCTTTTAAGTTAAAAAAAAAAAAAAAGTGTTTTTGTATATTGAGTTTTATGGTATAGACTGTAGAGCCCATCTTCTCAAAGATTGAGTAGTGTATGGACCAGCTTGGGCACCATAATATTCTCTTCTTTGTGCACGTGTGCTCCTTCCCATCCAAAAATCCTTGCCCTGCTTTCTTTTTTCTTAGCTATTTTTTTTTTCTTTCTTATTTTTTAAAAATAGTTATGGAAAGATTTTTACTGTGCTTATTATCTTGCTCGAGTATAATTGAATTAATTATAACTCATTTGACTCTGGACGTTAGTGCCTTAGATTGAATAAAAGGATGTATCTTATAATTATATTATATTTTTATATGTTAAGTGTAAAATAAATTTTAATAATAATTTTCTTTGGTAAAAATCAAAAAAGCTTTATTGCTGAAACTGCAATAAAGAGTACAACTCAAGGAAAGAAAAATTCATGTAACAAAATTACATCATTTGAAGACAATAATTTAGTATAGCATTTTGAATGTGAATGACTTTTTATGAAAAAAAAAAATACAAGTTATTCAATAACATTGGTTATTTGTGCACAAAATTGATGAAATATGTATTTGAAAAAGGATTTTTAATTTTCATGGGGATTCAAATCCTGAAAATGCTTAAAATATTTTATATATATTTCAATATTACTAATGATTAAGATTAATGTGATTTATACATATAAATTAAAAAATTCAATAATTAAATACACATTAGCCAATTAGTAAAAAAGTAGTTAAATGGTAACTCATCTCCAAGGGCATCCTGAGGTGTAGAGTTCGATTCCTGCCGTCGTCAATTTAAAAGGGGAGGGCTGCCCCTGTTGTGTGTAACAGGGCGACAAAGGAGCCCCTAGGGGCAATGCACCCTTAGAGTTATTAACCGACATTAAGGACTTCGATGAACAAGAAAAGTATAATATGGCCGGGTAAGGACGTACGAGAAAGGAAAAATGTATTGAAGGGCACTTTGGTAAATATGAATAAAATATTGTTGGTTAAGGACTTTAAGGGTGCATTGCCCCTAGGGGCTCCTTTGTCGCCCCGTTACATTGTGCAGTCCATTGATACTAATTAGGTGATATGACCTCCTAATTTACCAAAAAAATATTATTAACACTTTTTTAAAAAATACACATTAGCCAATTATTTTAAAAATAAACATAAGTAAGTCTCATCCTTCAAATAACGTAATCTTTACACAGTTGCACAATTTGAGAAGGCTTATTAAAGTTTTTTTTTTTGAACTAATTAAAGTTTGAATAAGAGAGGTTATCAAAGTGTAATTTAGGTGATTGTGACCAATTAGTCATAAATAAATAACGAACAAACTAGTAAATTAAATATGGTAGTAAAAAGATAACTAATAAATGGACATATCAATTTAATAGCAATGAGAATTGAAATTGAATCCTAATATTCTATGGCTCTCGACCTTAAATTAGTTCGTATGATCAGTTAGTATGTATGCCCATATACAATAAGTGTTGTGTTGGTGCAATTTTCTAACAAATTAATGAAAAGATTCAACATATCATTAAATTGTTGTTCATCTTCTTTATATACAATTCCTTTCGTACAAGCAACATTAATGTACTTGTTGCCAACATTAAAATTTTTTTTGAAAAAAGTAACATTAGTGTTTAGTAGCAGGAATTCATTTCTATGCACTCAAACTTGAAATAATTTTACCATTAGGGTTGTTTTCAAAAGTGATAAATTAAGAATGTGATCCTCATTTTAAATGCAATTATAAAGAGAAATATAAAGTCAATAAGTGTGGTCTGATTGGTATTCTCACTTATGAGAATTATGAAGATTTTGAGTTCGACTTTTTACGGTCATTTATTCATTTCAAAAAAAAAAAAAAAACTATTTATAAAGATATACATGTAAAATTTTCAAAATTCTAAATAGTGTAAAAATAGTTGTAATAATACTTTATAAGCTTAAGGTATAAACTGTAATGGTATTAATAAAAGTTCAGTGTACTAGTGATTTAGACAAAAAAAAAATTATTGTCCATCTTTATATGCCAAATCCTTTTGTACAAGCAAAATTAATGTACTTGTTGCCAACATTAAAATTAAAAAAGTAACATTAATGTTTAGTAGCATCAATTCACCCAAAAATTAAAATTATAAAGATATATATGTAAAATTTTCAAAATTTTGAATAGGGTGAAAGTGGTTGTAATAATGCTTGAGCTAAAAGTAGAAACTGCAATGGTAAAAGCCTAAAGTAAAATTAGATGAACCAAAGAAAAGGAATAGCTAGCTAGGTAGGCCTTCCTTATTAGTTGGAGCTTTCTTTAAAAGTACCTTTCTTCTAATCCTCCCTTTTCACATTAATTTTCAACTAATATGGAGTTTCTAGACAATGGGTTTACATCACCTAACTCATATTATATAAAGGTTAAATAATAAGTTGTAAAGGATCTTTATATCAATGTAAATGAACATAACCAAACTTGTTATAATTATTGTTATTGTCACCTAAGCTTATAGGTAGTGACCTTTTTTAGTACTGAAATTGTCTTTGAAACTGGTAAATTATGAGTTTGAAAGTTATATTATTATTCTAATTACCATTAGAGAATGTGATCCTCATTTTAAATGCAATTATAAAGAGAAAAATAAGGTGGTCTGATTGGTATTCTCACTTATAAGAATTATGAAGATCTCGAATTCGAGTTTTTACAATCATCATTCACCGATATTAGTGGTAATTATTATTTTTATGATGAGTGTTAAAGAGATGACTATTCTTTAAGACACGTAATAAAATGAAAAAGGAAAAAAATCTATGAGTACCATTTCGAATCTTGCCTCCTCCATCAACGTTAAAATTGAGATAGTAATGAAACAAGTCATATGTCCATCTTGTGCTTCTGTCTTGCATCCATTCATTTTCTTGTATTTTTCTTTTTTTTTCACACATATATGTGTCTATTAGCAACAATAAAGCTGAGGTAATTAGAATAAACTGTTGCTTTTGTATCAATACAAATCGGTTTTGCTACAATGCAATGTAACTGTGCCAATTTAGATCACCATTTTTAGCAGAACAAATTCACATTGTGAGTATTAAATAGTGTTGCCCATTTTGGAACTTACGTTCAGACTGCGAATTGGCCATGTTTTTATCTTATTAATTGAAATGGGTCAATACAATAGCCATTTAACCACTCAAACTAATTAAGTGATCAAGTGTGGAAGGATAGGAGCAAATGCCCATCTTTATTTTCTGTTGGAATATATTCAATAAATGAGTGGTTAAAATTTATATTATATATTATAAAAAAAAATTAGATTATATATCCCTAGTGAAATATACTTTCTCAATCAATCTATTAAAATAGCTTTTCAATTCTCTATTAAATCTAATTTTGTTATTTTTTGCTTTTTATTTGAACCATTGATATATATTGATATATAGAGTTTGCTAAATTTTGATTAATTTGATTTGATCCGAATAGAACTATGAGAGTCGAAAAAGTCTCTCAACAACTAATTTAATACAATTGCATACATTACGACTCGAACTCAAAATATTTGTTAGTTTTTTTTTTTTAATGAGCATCTAGTAAACTTTAAGAAAAACTCATTTGAAGTTTTTTATTCATTAGTATTAATAAAACTTTTTTACAATGAGGGACTTGCAAATGAAAAATTATTTCATTGTATAACTCATAAATTTTAACTCCTTAAATTTTTATGAAGTCAGAACAAATAAATTTAATTGAAAATTTTAAATTATTGGATAAGACTTAAAATTTTTCATTCTAAAACATAATATATAAGTTTCTTCTAGACTAGAATATATAGCAACAAAATGGTCATAATTAATGCTTCAACTGAAAAAAGAATCATTCTTATCGCTTTGTACACCACAACTCCAGAATTCAATTAATTTATATGTTTTAAACATGCAATTTTTTTTTTTAAAAAAAGAAATTGCCATATTCATTTTTTTTTAAATGAATTGCCATATTCATTTTATTCCCAAAGAAAAGGATATGCAATGTGCAAGATGCTCAATATTCTCATTGAAAAAGCCACTGCCAAGAAAAAAAAAAATATTATAACAAGAAAATAAAAGCAAGTAAAAAACCTTTAAATCCCTATGCTCATGCTTTGAACATCTCATTGAAAGAAAATGAAAGAAAAAAGGAAATTAAAAAAAAAAAAACACTTGTAATAAGGAGTCAATTGGAGGACCACACAACATTATTTTTAGCATAAAGATTAGTGCACTTTATATTGTGGTCCAAACAATTATCAACCCATATGCATCTTTTAATCTTATTATTTTTTTATATTCTCTTGTTTTTTTGGTTCCTTTGATTTTTTTTTTTATGAAAAATAGTCTTACATCAACTAAATTTTAATCTTTTTAGACAAATGGGTTATATCTTACACTTCTTTTAGATGCAAATTAATTCCACTTGTGCATGAATATTAATCTAAATCTTTTTCTTTTATCTAACTTTATTTACTTCCCACCTAGGCCCTTTGGTCTGGGTGGCAAGCCTCCTGCCTAAGGAGGCACTAGTGGAGGCTCGAACCGCACCAGCCTCCCTCTCCCAATTTAAAAAAAAAAAAAAAAAAAAACTTTATTTACTTCCCCATCTATAGGTCAGTGTCATCTTTTTCATCTTTTATTTTTTATTGGAGCTAATTTTTGAGAAATATTTTAAATTCCGACACTTTTATCTTTCGATTCAGTAGTAATATCAAAAAAATAACTTAATATTCATAAAATCAAACCTTGAATTCTTTATTTTTTTAGGATTCTCGACTTATTTTTCTTTTATCAAATGCTCAAAATATCAACTCGGGTATAAAGTTCTTAAATTATTCTATCATTTAAGATAAGTTCATGTCAAGTGATTTGTAATAATATTTACTGCAATAATGAAGTTTGACTTATTACTATTAAGATTGTTTTCGAAAATTTAAATTTGAATTCAATCGAAACTAGTTAATTTTCAAAAATATTATTATTCAATATATAAACTTACCATTTTTATTGAAGGCTTATGTATAATATAAAATATAGTATACTATTCATTACAAAAGTCATGTAACAATAAAAAAAATTGATATTTAGAAGTGCTTTTTATGTAAATAATTAATTTAGGGTTGATGAAGGATGTTAAGAGAAACAAAAGAAAAGTCAAAAAACAAAGGTGCAGCGCAGTGCAATATAGGGTTGGTTTTGAGTTGATAAATGGAAGGAGCTATGGACTTTTGATGGCATGTGAAAACTAAGAGGAAACAGCCCAACTTGTCTGACCCAAATTGGGAAACAGTAGTACAGTTTCACGTGCAGGCAACAAATCTGGAGTCTGATTGAGACATTGTAACTGTACAATTGATCGATGAGCAGCTTCATTAGCTTTATGAGCAAGTGTCTAAAACCCATGATCCAACCTGTTTTTGGAAGGTTTAATTTCCAAGGAATTTGAGAGGAAGACATTTGATCTTTATAAAAATATGGTTATCGACCAAATTGTTTTTTCATTACTTATTAGGCACTAACACTCGCTTTCATCATCCATCAATACTCAATTATTGCATCCAATGACCCTTTTTATGCTATTTGTTTAAGATTTATATATACATCTAAAACATTCTGAAAACGTGTATCTGTTTAAAAAATCTTTAATCCAGTTTAATTCAGAAATGACCATAAAAAAGATAAATATTTTTTACCAACTAATTTAACACAACCGTATATACTACGATTTATATTTGAAACATCGATTAAACGATAACAGTTTCTTGTCAGCTGATTTTTGTTAGTAAAATTTGAAGAATGGACAAATAAAATTTATAAGCTATAAGTTCTTTCCCCTGTAAATGCCCATTTCAACGATTATTGAATCCTCATATTTACATAACCTAATTCAATGGAATTAAAATTTGATAAGAAATCTTAAGTTTGAATGAACTTATTTCTTGACCGACGTCCATTTCAT
>CATIWK010177455.1:0-11481 GCA_949634005.1 Mallotus japonicus
GATGAGGTGGCAGTTGCATTCAATGCCTCCATCCTACACTTTTGACAGCTGTAAAAAGGTAATAATAAAATAAAATAAATATATTGGTTCTTTAAGAACGTAGATGCAAGGAAGAGAGAGAGTATCCTGCGTTAAAAAAAAAGTTCTCTACATTTGAAAATATAGAAACTGTGAGAAGGAGAAGGATACATGTAAAGATCACCTTGACTTGGATATAAACTAGCTACTTTGGATAAGCTTTTTGGACTTTTTGCTGTTAGACCCAGTGATATCCCCATGAGCTAGAGTGTTGCATCTTTTTAGTAGAGACAGAGATGGGTTGATAGTACTGTAATCGGTAGTACACAGTTATCAAGCAGACTACTCCTCAGAGGAGGACTCGAAGAGATGGGTTACTTTAGCTATTTATGCTATGTTATTCTAATGTATTTTATATATTACCCGCACTCTTTTTATTATATCCTTATAAACTATGACTGTACTCAGGATAATTACTGTTATATATATATATTTAACTTTGTAAAGTTATGTAAATTAAGGTTTAAAATTTCGCCACTTGCCAATTATGGTTAACTTATAGTTTGTATGATTAGTTATGATGTATGTCATAGTGTAGTGTATATCTAAATAATTACTGATTGTTTCAATGGTTAGTAAAAGTGACACTCTATTTTGATGTTACCTCTGTTGTATGGGTGTGGCATCTAAAGGGATGTCGGGGTGGGGCGTCGCACAAATAATATGCAAATTTTGAAAAAATATGTTTTTATAAGGGATAGTTTACTTTTTTTTAGCTATGTGGTAAGTAGAGAGGGGATTAAAGTAGAAGAAGAGAAGGTGAGAACTATTAAGGAATAGCCTACCCTAAAGAATGTGAGTAATATGAGGATTTTCCATGGGCTAGCAACCTTTTGTAGGAGGTTCATCAAACACTTTTGTAGCATTGTAGCACCTATTATTGAGTGTTTTGATAATGGAAGATTCAATTGGGGCGAGGAATAAGAGAGTATTTTTACTTTAATCAAGGAGAAGCTGAGCACATGGTCTATCTTATCATTACCAGATTTTGTGAAGTTGTTAAAGTAGAGTGTGATGCTAGTGCAGTAGGTATATGGGCTATTATATCCTAAGAAAAGAGGTCAGTAGCTTTCTTTAGTGAGAAATAGTGTGAAGCTAGTAGAAAGTGAGCCACATATGGCAAGGAATTCTATTATGTTATGAGAGCATTAAAAATGTAAAAGCATTATCTCATAGCTAAGGAATTTATTCTCTACACAAATCATCAAGCTTTGAAGTATTTGATAACGCAAAAGAAAATAGGGAGTAAAATGCATGCTATGTGCTCGGCTTATACAAAAAAAAATTCATATGAGCTTGTCCATAAATCGGGGTAATAGAATAAGGTGGCTAATGCATTGAGTCAACGAGTGGCATTAATGAGGACTCTCAGTGTAAAGATCATGGGTTGTGAGGTGTTGAAGGTTATATGCAGATGATGACTACTTCAAGCAAGTATAGGCTAATTGTGTACTTAAATACCCTTGTGATGACTTCTATATACATAATGGTTTTCTCATAAAGATTGGGCATCTTTGCCCTCCTCACACATCTCTTTGCAAGAAGGTCATTAAATATTTGTATAGTGGTCGTTAGTTGGGAATCTTAGTAGAGACAAAACCATTGCAACTATGGAATAAAGGTACTACTAGTCTAGATTGAGGAGGGATGTGACTAATATGTGTCTAATGCTATGTAAATAAAAAGACAAAGGATTAAACATGCCACTATTGTTCGAATGTCGTATGGGAAGAATTCTATGTTTATTGTGGTGGACATGTTTTTATTGGGTTTTCTGCGAACTCAATGAGGTATGAATTCTATGTTTATTGTGGTGGACATGTTTTTCAAAATGGCACATTTTTTTACCATATAAAAAGACTGCAGATACATCTTCTACAACCAAACTATTCTTTAAGGAGGTTATAAGATTATGGGGGTGCCAAAGACCATTATATCTGATCATGATACCAAATTGCTTAGTCACTTTTGGATGACTCTATGGAAGTTATTTGATTTATCGTTGAATTTCAGTATTACAGCATATCCTTAGACAGATGGGCTGATAGAAGTGGTTAATAGAACATTAGGAAACCTTATTCAGAGTATTTGTATGGATAAACGAAAGCAATTAGATTTTTCCATAGCATAAGCGGAGTTTGCCTATAATAACATTATTTATAGTGCAACAGTATATCCTTATACTCTATGGTGTATATGAAATGTCCTAACCATGCTTTAAATTTGATGAAGCTTCCAAAGGTATCAGGTCTTAATGTGGTGGCTGGTGATTTAGCAAAGCAAGACAAAAAAAGTGCAAATATATGTCAAGCACAAGCTAGAAAGGGCCAATGCAAAGTACAAAATGGAGGCAAACAAGCATAGGAGATTCAAGGTGTTTGATTTGGAGATGAAGTGATAGTGCTTATTAGCAAGACAAGAATGCATGGAGGTCATAGCAAATTGCAATAAAGGAAATACGGGCCATACAAGATCGTTAGGAAGATCAATAACAATGTTTATATTATGGATTTACCGAATTAGATGGGAGTTTCGAAGACCTTTAATGTTGTTTATCTTACTTTGTTTCTTCCATGTATGAGCCTTGGATATCCTGAAAATAACTTGATGATGAGTTTTTTGCAGGTGGAGGTGAATGATGGAAATCATGCATTTGAAGCCTTAAGACAGAGTACGGTTGTTCTAGTTTGTGACACGACAGTTCCTTAATTCAATGTCGACTCAGGAAAGGCGAAACAAGTGTGCAAGGTTGAAGAATATCCTTTCTTGGAAGTCTATCTCGATTGCAATTTCAGGGCATCAAGGATAACGGTCGTTGTCCTTTTTTACATAGTCGTTCACAGTTACTAGAAGAGTCATTCTCCTTTTTGACATAGTCGTTCTCCGTATATGGCAAACCTTATTTATTTTAGATTTCTATTTAATTAGTTATTTAGGTTATTTATTTGCATCATTTTTTCCCACAATTATGTTTGTAGTATAAATAGTTGTTTTAAGAGTTCTGTTAAAGACTTATGATATTATTTTTCAATTTCAAATAAAAGTTTTGGTTTTGTTTTCTCTTTTTGAGAGTTTGGTCACTGTATTTAAGGTTTATTTATTTAATAATTAATTATGTGTTGATTATTCACATTACACAATGCGTCAAAAAAAATTTTTTTTAATGAAGTTTGAGAAGTTGCTTGAAAATGGAAGGAGAAAAAAAATACTATATTGACCGAACATGAACCCAAGATGTATTGTAGCATGGACAACCGGCACGCACCACCAAACTACATAATTATTAATATGTATTGTATATATTTCTAGGAAAAAGATATAAGATGGTATGACTGCTCACAACATATTACTGAAATGCCTCCATTAAAACGATTTAAACACCAAAAGAATAATGAACGCAATTTCAAGTGGAAAACATGTTCAAAAGACAAAGAAGCCAAATCTATAGAAATGTAAAGGAAAAATGGTACATTATATCCTGAACTTTAATATAATTTTTAATTATGTTCTATTTTTAAAATTATAATAATTTAGTTATTCAACTTTCCAATAATATCTATTAAATTTAATTTTAATTCAAAGATTTAAATGTATTTTAAAAAATTACTTTTAAATCCATATAAAATAAATTTATTTATTAAAATTCTTTTTTATAAGAAAAAATGTAAAAGAATATCCTCAAATGTAAATCTTACCACTTTCAAAATATCCTCAAAATTAATTTTTAAACTATTTTCATAAATTTTTAAATTTTTTATATTAAGCTTCCTTATTTTAATTTTTCTAAAATCCACTTCTCCGCTTTCAACTGCATTATTCGAAAACTTTCTAATGGAGATGGAACACAAAAAATAATATGTAAAGGAGGAAAAAAAAAAGAAGAGCGTTGGAGATACTAAAAATATTAATTAAGAATATAAAGAAGATTTAATATTTTTGAAAAAATAAAAAATTTCTTAAAAAATTGTTTTTGATAGTGATACTTAAAAAATTTTCTTTGTTTTATATTTTTCTTGAGGTTAGAATATATAATAAATTGATTTATAAGTTGTTTTTTTATGTTGCGAAATTTTAAGAAAAATCAAAATTTCCTTGTATTATTGATTAATATTCCTAGTATCTCTAATTCTCTCTTTCTTTCGCCATTTCAAACTATTTCTTGCAATCAATCACTGTTAGAAAAATTTTAAATAATATAATAAAAACTTAAGAAGTGAATTTTAGAAAAATTAAAATATGGAGACTTTCAAGATATGAAATAATATAAAAAAAATTCAAATTAATTTATGAGGTTATTTTAAAACTAGTAAAATTAACATTTGAAAACCATTTTACATTTTATTTTTTATTAAAAAAGAAAAATTTAATAAATAAATTTATTTTCTAAGAATCTAAAAGTTATTTTTAAAATATATTTAGTTTTCTTAAACGAAAATTAGATATAGTTGATACAATTCATAAAATTAAATAGTTAAACTGATATAATTTTAAAAATAAAATATAATTAAAAGTTAGACCAAATTTCAAGATAGAATTGATTATTCTCCCCAATATACAACTGTCTTGATTCTTCTTTTAATTGCAATCATAAGTATTAAAGAACTTTGGAACAGACAAAAAAGAGTTTTTGCCACATTTCTTCATCTTGGCACTTGAGCTAACTGGGAAACATTTTACATAATTGGTAGCTTCATAAACAAGGCATTGCTTATCAATTATGTGATTTATATAGCTATCTCTTAACATGGTATCATATGTTTAATAGGGTAACAAATTAGTGGATTAGCCATCTCTGCAGCAAATCCATACCCTATACTCATATTGACTCTCTCACCATCCTTAACTTTCCAATCAAAGCACTGAACCAATGCTCCAACAGCTGCATGCATAATTGTCATGGCAAGTGATGCACCAGGGCATCCTCTTCTTCCACTTCCAAATGGAAGGTAACAAAAATTTTGGCCTTTAAATTTCGTTTGATGCTCACCAATTTTCTCTTCAAAGCCTTCCATGAATCTTTCGGGCAAGAACTCTTCTAGGGTCGTCCAAGAATCTTGATCCCTCATAATTGCAAAAATATTAACAATAACTCTTGTTTTAGCCTTAATTATAGACCCATTTATCTTGCAATCTTCCCTACATTCTCTACGCATCAATGGTCCTGATGGATGGAGCCTCAGGGTTTCTTTTATGATTGCTCTTAGGTATGGAAGATTTAGGATGTCTGATTCTTTAATTAGTCTGTTTGATCCAACTACTATGTTGATCTCATCTCTTAGTTTCTTGAATGCCTTTGGATATATATATATATATATATTGATAACTTGATTTCTAGAACCTCCGAGTCTTGTGGTCAAGCAACCAACAAGAAGTGAGGTGAGATGTGGGGTTTCCCCCATAAACCCTCCGATGCTTAAGTTAGAGAGAGTAAAAAGAGAATTTAGAGAGATAAAGGGAGACAGCTTAGAGCTAGAAGAATAGAATGAATAATGTATGGAGAAGTGAGGAGTATTTATAAAGAGCGTAAGTCTCAAACATATGAGGAATATGATTCCTCTTCCTTGTGAAACTTACTCCTATTTGGGAGGTATCCTTCCTAATCCAGGATTCTTCCTGATGAGGGACTCCTTCTCCTATTTCGATTGGATATCCTTGTTCTGCAAGTAATCATTTATTTAGGAAAATAAAGTATTAGTTTGAATAGGAATACCTATGGGGTATCAAGAGTCCCCCCCCCCCCGGGATATTTATGTTCGAAATGTCGGAAGTTCAGTAGATATGTCGATGATAACTTACAGCAAGGGGTTCTAAAGAAAAGATGATGATGATCTTTGTTGATACAGAAAGGGTGAGCTGAGGTGGCCGGCCTCAATCACTAAAGGAGAGGATGCTCGGTACCGAGTCTTCAAATTCCTGATATCAAAGGAAAATAACAAAGAAATACAAGCTGGGCTTATAAATGCTCGGTGTTTAATGAAATGACCCGAGTTTCTGAACCTCAGTGATCGAAGTGACCTGAGGGTGCCAACTTCTAGTTAATTAACCCCAGTACTGAAAAGCGACCTGGGAACCAGCTTCAGTTGCTGGGATTTTAATGTTCGGCGTCCTACCAGTGTTATAGTAACATACAGAATAGGACCAGCTAGTGCTGGAGTTTTGGAAATTGAGCCTCAGTGCTAAAAAGTGACCTAAGGGTGCTAGTTTCCATATATACTCGACTTTGAGATGCTCAGTTCTAACTTTAATGGCTAACTTAAGTCCTATAAGTAATGCTTTGTACTCAGCTACGTTATTTATGGCATTGTACTTGATCTGGACTGCATACTTGATTCTGATTTTGCTTGGTCCAATGAGAACAACCCCAACTCTAGATCCTTGAGCTCCAGATGCTCCATCGATGTACAACTTCCACTCCAAGTAAGATACGGAAACTACTTCTTCTACTGTCATCTCTTGAATAAAGTCTACCAATGCTTGTGCTTTTATTTGTTGATGAGGCTCATAGCTAATATCGAATTCACCCAACTGAACTGACCATTGGACAAGACGTCCTGAGGTTTCGGGCCTCTGAAGAATTTTCCGTAAATGAAAGTTTATTCTGACCACTATTGAGTGAGCTTAAAAGTATTGCCTAAGCTTTTTGGATGTATAGATGACCATCATGGCCAGTTTGTCTAATTTGGGATACCGAACTTTCGAGCCTCTGAGAATCTTGCTGACATAGTAAATTGGGCTTTGCTGGCTCCCTTCTTCTCGAACCAATACTGAAGCGCTGGACTCGTGTCCAATAAAGGGATATAAGTATAGGGTCTCCTCCGGAATTGGTCTGTTGAGCAACGAAGGTGAGGATAGAAACCATTTGATTTCTTCAAATGCTGTCTAGCACTCGTCATTCCATTCAAATTTCTTGGAATTTTTCAAAGCTCGCAATAGAGGTAAACACTTTTTAGCTGAGCATGAGATGAACCTACCAAGAGCTGTGATTCTGCCATTAAGCTTATAAAGCTCGTTGAATGTTTTGGGAGCTTTCATGTTTAGAATGGCTTCCATCTTCTCTAGGTTTGCCTCTATTCCCCTATGTGAAATCATGAATCCCAAGAATTTTCCCGCTGTTACCCCAAAGACATATTTGTCTGGGTTTAGCTTGATCTAGTATTGATCGAGGATATTAAGGATTTGCTCAAGATCCTTGGCATGCTCTTCTGCCCGCTGGCTTTTGATGATGATGTGATCTATATAGACTTTCACATTCTATCCAATCTGGTCTTGGAAGACGTGATTCATCAGCCTTTGATAGTTACTCCAGCATTCTTTAGCCCAAAAGGCATAACTTTATAACAGTAAAGTCCTTCATGAGTAATTAAGGATGTTTTCTCCTAATCCTACTTTTTCATTGGAATCTGGTGGTATCCCTGGGCAGCGTCAATGAAACTATATAAGTTATAACATGCTGTTAAATCTACTAACTGATAGATTATGGGTAATGGATAGCTATCTTTGGGACAAACTTTGTTGAGGTCTATGTAGTCAACGCATATCCTGTACTTCCCATTAACTTTTTTAACCAGTACTATATTGGCTACCCATTCCGGGTGTGTAACTTCCCTAATGAACCTGGCATCCAATAACTTCTTCGTTTCTTCAGTAATCACCTTCTGCCTCTCATAGGCAAATTTTCTCTTCTTCTGAATCATAGGTTTGACTCCCGGATTGATGTTTAGGCTGTGTGATGCAATTCGAGGATCTCCTCCCACAATATCGGATGCTTGTGAAGCGAAGCTGCTTGAATGCCTGCTCAGAACTTCACTTATTCCCCTTTTAATCTCCTCGTCAAGTTCTCCCCCAATCCTGACTGTCTTGGCTTCTCCAATCTGTAAGGTCTGGACTTAATCAACCAGCTCTGGATTGGCGCCGTGCTTTTCTATTTCTAGTGACTCTAAGGGGAATGCTTCCGCCTGAGGTTTGACATCCAGTTGATAACACTGTTTGGCCATTGACTAATCTCCGAGGATGGTTATTACTCAGTCTTCCAAGGGGATCTTCATGGTTAGTTTCCTAATACTTGTTGCTGCATCAATTTCATATAAGATAGGTCTTCTGATGATACCATTGTAGGTGAGTGGAAGGTCTACTATATTGAATAATGACTTGGTTGCCTTTATGTCTCCGATTTCTCGAATTTCCAAACTCTATTGCCAGTTCCACCACTCCCATTGGTTGTGTTATTCCCCCACAGAAGCTCGTAATGGGGTTTTTAATAGGTTTGAGGTTAGTTATTGAACCTCCCATTACTTTATAAGCATTCCAGGAAAGCGCATTGACGATGCTCCCATCATCAATCAGGAGTCTCTTCACTAGATAATTCCGGATATATACATTTATGACTAAGGCGTCATTATAAGGATGCTGAGCATGTTTTCCATCGTCAGGTCTGAAGGTGATGGTAGGCTTTTGGTTGGAAACTCGGCTTTACCTCCAGGGCCTTTTGAGCCTCTTCTCAGTAGGCGTCTCTCCTCCGACAATCATATTAATGACACCTGCTACTTCATTCCGAGCTTTCTTTACTTCTGGTTTATCATCCTCTCTATCATTAGAATCTCCGTTTCTTGTGAATCTTCCTAGCTTCCCATTCTTGATTAGTTCTTCAATTGTAAATGCAAGTTCTCGGCATGTGTCTATTTCATGTCCGAAATCTTGATAATACTGATAATACTTCCTCCTTTCTGGCATTCCTCTTTTGGGCAGAGTCAACCTCCAGGCTAGAGTTATACCTACTCTGTTTTATCTGACCTACATGAGAATTCGTGATATGTTGGTGTTTAAAGGCGTAAGCCTTTCAGTTTCTCTTCTGTAAGTCTCCATTAGGTTTCTGAAGCTGTTCTGAGGAGCTATAGGTCTTCTTATATCAACTCTTTCATTTTTCTTGAAAGGTGGCTTTTCATCATCCCTTCGCAGCCTTCTGTCCTCATCCATCTTGATTAACTTTGTGGCCATAGACATACCCTTTTGAGAAGGTATGTGGCTCTTTTGTCAGAATCTTATCTTTGAGTTTTCCCAATTGAGTTCCATTCTTCAATGCTTCTATAGGCACCTCATCCCTTAAATTTTCAATTTGTAGAGCCACCTTATTGAATCTGTCCAAGTAGCTTCTCAAGAACTCATTGATTTCCTGTCTGCATGTCCGGAGATCATGGATGCTTTTGGCAGGAGGCACGTTGGTAATAAACCGAGTTCTAAACTTCTCAACTAATTCCTCAAAGGATGAAATAGAGTTCTTTGAAAGCTGGTGAAACCACCTCTGAGCAATTTTGGTGAGTGTGTTAGGAAAGACCCGACATAGGATCATATCATTAACATTCTAAAGCATCATTTTTATTTTGAATGACGATACATGGTTGACTGGATCTCCAATGCCATCATATTGCTCTAACTGAGGCAGTTTGAACTTGGATGGGATCTCTTTTTTATTAATCCTACTCACAAAAGGTGTTGTTCCTTTTAGAACGCACTCATTCTTCTTTCTTGGTCCAGTCTGAGCTTTCTGAATTACTTGCTCAACCTTCTGAGCTATCTGTGAATTGTTTAAAGCCCGAATGCTTGTGCTAACTTCTCCTTTTGGATCTTTCCGGACTTTTTTGCTTCCGCCGAGCGCATTTTGGGCTGCCACTGGTGGTATGGTTATGTTAATCCCCGGATTGGATGCTCCGGGATTATTATCTTGAACTAAGGCATTCAGTTATTGTTGCATTAGCACCATTTGAGCTTGGATGCTTTTAATCATCGCCTCTTTATCAGCTGAGAGTAGGTTGAGTGTTTGGGTTACAGTGTTTAGGTCTATGGTGTTTGTAACAGGAGGTCCTGGTAGGCTTGGGGAAGGTATGTAAAGAATGGATCTGCTAGTGTGTTGAAAAGAAGCATAATAAGGGAAAACCGTTCCAAGAGTTAACCAACCTTGAGTAACACCGAGTGGTGTATTGAAGGGATTTTGCGAGGATGGTCCAGCATATTGAGTAACAGTTATTGGATCAATTGGAATAATAGGGGCTGATGGGTTAATTGGAGTTTCTAAGGTTGTGGTTGGAGGATTAATCTGAGTTTATAGGGCAGTGGTTGGTGGATTGATTTGTGTATTCGTGGCTGGTGGCAGACTGGATGCCATGATATAAAATACTTTGCTCGGTAGATGGTAATGGCTTTGACTTAAGAGGTTCCCACAGACGGCGTCACTTGACAACTTGATTTCCGGAACCTACGAGTCCTATGGTCAAGCAACCAACAAGAAGCAAGGTGAGATGTGGGGTTACCCCCACAAACCCTCCGATGCTTAAGTTAGAGAGAGTAGAGAGATAATTTAGAGAGATAATAGGAGAGAGCTTAGAGCTAGAAAAATAGAATGAATAATGTATGAAGAAGTGAGGAGTATTTATAGAGAGCGTAAGTCTCAAACCTGTGAGGAATAGGATTCCTCTTCCCTGTGAAACTTACTCCTATTTGGGAGGTGTCCTTCCTGATGAGGGACTCTTTCTCCTATTTGGATTGGATATCCTTGTTCTGCAAGTAATCGTTTATTTAGGAAAATAAAGTATTTGTTTGAATAGGAATACCTGTGGGGTATCATACATATATATATATATATATATATGTATATATATATATATATATATATATATATATATATATATGGATAAAACCATTATTAAGCCCCTGAACTTTGACACTTTATTTTATTGAACCCCTCAATTTTTATTGTGTTTTATTAAGCCCTCAATCTTTTATTTTCGTATAGATTAAAGATAAATTAGACTGAAGTAATGAAATTGTGAAATAAATTTTGTTTACTCAACCACAATTGTGATGTTGGTGGTAAGTTTTAACAGTGTATGTGTCCTTAGAATTATCCCATGAAGCAAATAACCTCAATGGACATTTTTCTTACACCTTACGCTCACATTTTTTCTTTCATTCTTCACAAATCGTATCTCTAAACCTTTCATAATAGCATATTTGTCAACAATGAACCTGAATTGTTACACAATTTCGTTATTTCAGTCTAATTTGTCCTTAATCTATACGAAAATAAAAGATTGAGGGCTTAATAAAAGACAATAAAAATTGAGGGACTCAATAAAATAAAACGTTAAAGTTCAGGGGCTTAATAATGAGTTTATCCTACATAGATATATATGTATCTATGTATACATATATACATATGTATGCATCTATGTATACATAGATACATATATATATATATATATATATATATCTCTCTCTATATATATATATATGCATCTATGTATACATAGATACATATATATATGTATATATAGATATGTATCTATACATAGATACATATCTATATAGATAAATATGTAAATATACATATGTATATATAAATACATATAT
>CATIWK010177489.1:0-20414 GCA_949634005.1 Mallotus japonicus
AGTTGGAATTTGCAAATGAATTCCACAAGTTTTAAGCTTATATTTTCAAAGAACTAAAATACCCTCATTATCTTTATTTTTAAAAACATATTTTTGTCTACTCAAAAATAGCTTTCTCTTTCTCTCAAATAAAAAAAAAAAACCTCTCTCCATTAACAACTGCTCTTCCAGGTCAATGATGTGGAAGTGGGCATGTTGGAACTGTGGGATGACTTTCCACTGGAGTCCATCTATATATTGCTCTTCCATTTTTTGGGAAAAATTCTTGTCGAATAATATTTATGGCTTCGCATATTAGACCTTGAGATGATGGAGTTATGAAGGGTA
The DNA here is from genome assembly GCA_949634005.1 of Mallotus japonicus. Taxonomy (NCBI): domain Eukaryota; kingdom Viridiplantae; phylum Streptophyta; class Magnoliopsida; order Malpighiales; family Euphorbiaceae; genus Mallotus; species Mallotus japonicus. Next base: position 328 of record CATIWK010177489.1, read on the forward strand.
TTGGAAAATGCATATGTTATCTTTTAATTATTATTTGAAATTATCTACATTGTCTACTTGTTGCATTTAAACTGTTGTTTTTATAATTGGTGTCTGCTCATTATTAGTGTGTAATCCTTAATGGATTCATGAAGTAAATAAATCAAAAATTGAATTTTCATAAAAATTTGACCAACATAATATAAGTGGTATAAATGTCTTACTTTGTTTCGTTTTTCTTGTCATAAAAATAAAACAGCATACATATTAATTAAAAATAAATATTCAATATCTGAGATAAATTAAAAATAAATATTTAAAAAGAAATTAAAATATTAATTTGAATTTTAAATAATTACACTTTAATGATGTACATTTACATCATTAAAGTGTAATTATTTAAAATTTAAATTAATATTTTAATTTCTTTTTAAATATTTATTTTTAATTATATTTTGTTAAATAATTAACTAAATATCAATATTTGTTGATATAATTATACTTTAATGATATCAACAAATATCTATATTTGTTTTTGACGGAAAAAAAAATCTATATTTGTTAAATAATTACATTTTAATTTGACTAGCATAATATTAGCTACTCCCTTAATTTCAAACTAATTGTCACTTTTTCTATAATGCAACATAAATTTTTTTTCTATTTTATCCTTGTATTAACATTATCTATATTAATTGATTTTGCAAAATTTTATAAATTTTTTCAATATTTTCAGATATTGAATATATCTAAAGAAGGATAATTTAGTCTTATTAATTTTTTTTTCTATAATTAAATATATTAAATATTTTTTTTATTTAAATAAAATACTAAAAAGTGACCATTAATTTGGACAGACGAAGTGTTATAATTTTTTTTTTCGAACAAAAGTGTTATATTTGTTGTGTAATAAACACTCCCAGTATAAGATATTTGTTGAATTTGAGTTTGAGCTGCGAAGCTTGTGATATTGCTTGTAAATGTGAGCACGTGTCTTCAAGGCTCCAGCTGTCCACCTCTATCTCTCTCTCTCTCGTTCTCTCCTCCTTTCAAGCTTCTCTCGCTGCTCATACCAGAAGATAACTTTACTTCACCACTCAACTCTGACTGAACTACTCTCAAGCGAGTCCGAAGCCCATCGTCGAGGTCTTTCTCTTTCGTCATTACTGCTTCTTTAATCTTTTGGTACCTTTTCGTTTATCAGGCGACTGTTTCTTAGCCAAGAAACCCTCATTTTCAAAAATTTCCATTTCCTACCTAAACTTTGTGTTTATTGATACCAATGTTTTCGCGATTTTGTGAATTCTTAGTCATATTGTTGTTTTTTATGCGGAATATTTGTTTGTTTATGAGTTAATCAGTTTTCTTGATCTGGGTTTTTGCGGTTTGTGATAAAGGATGTTACTTTTCTTTTTTTTTTTATTTGAATTTCGCGATTAAAGTTGGATTTTGTGAATTGGGTTTCTTTATTTCTGTTGATGGTGCTAGTGGTTTGGTCTAGATTATTGAATGAGTGAGTTTTATCTTGGTCTGTTATTTGATTTGAGAAATTTCCGCTTGTGAAATTCAGGGGTTCCTGCTCTGGGATTATTCAGTTTTGTGATGGGCGAGGAGACATCTAATATTGTGAACCTTGATTTGAATCTGGGTCCTGGTCCTGATATTGGATCAGAATCAGTACAAGGTGAACCAGTAAATTTGAATGATTTCATTGCTGAACCTATTGAGGGAATCAATGAAGCGTTCAGGATTAGGGCTCTACATCGCTGGAGATTACAGCAATTTCAAATTCCACATGAAACTCATGCCCTTTCTGTAGAATTGAACCAACTGATAGGAAACTCTGGCAATGTGAGCACATTATTGCCTGGTGAGGGTAGTGCTGCTGCTGAAGAAAGAACAAGTGAGCTGCCCAAGACATGTGAGAATAACAGTGGATTTTTGGAAGAAAGTGTATCAATGAAAAAGGAAGACGTTGACAAAGTGAATGGCAATTTTGGGAGTTTCTTTGATTGCAATATTTGTTTGCAATTGGCTGCAGATCCAGTTGTGACAAGTTGTGGTCACTTGTTTTGTTGGGCATGCCTGTACCAGCTGTTCGATGTGCATTCAGATTCAAAGGCATGCCCAGTCTGCAAGGAAGAGATAATCATTAAAAATGTTACCCCAATTTATGGTCGTGGGAGTAATACCCGTAAGATACCAACAGATTTGGGTATTCAGATCCCTCTTAGGCCCCACGGAAGGCGGGTTGAGAGTTTCAGGCAAGCCATTTACCGGAATCCTTTTAGTTTCCCATTGGAAGAGATTATTCGGCGAATTGGAAGCAGATTTAATTTGGCCCGGGATTTCAGTTTGATACAAGACTCAAATGGTGCTCATGAAGCAGAAGATAGGACAAATTCCTTTCCAGATACAGTTATGACACTTGCAGGAGTGCAAACTGATCAGAGTCCAAGTGTGCCTCCTGACGACATTGTGGATTTAACACACAGTAGAACAAGCAGTCCTGAGGCACCACCAGCACGTCGGCTTCGTTCGCTGCTACTTCGAAGATCACAATCACTTGCTCAAAGACCTTCAACTCAGACTTCATTGTCGTCTTCTTTGAGTCCTTCTGAGAGGTTGTTGGATGCATTTTTAAGAAGCCATCCAATAGGACGGAATCAGGAGCAGCCCCAGGCATTCGATGATAGAGATTCTTTCTCAAGCATCGCAGCAGTTATAAACTCTGAGTCTCAAATTGACACTGCTGTGGAAATTGATTCTAGGGGCTCTCTTTCAAGTTCTTCATCTAGAAGAAGAAATGACTCATTGAGAGTCTATGATGTGGACAGTGGGGATTCCCGGGCACCTAGGAGGAGACGATTGAACTAGGAAGAGTTCGTCTGGAAGTTGCTCAGTGTCTAACATGCTAATACGTATGTAAGTGTTAACTCTATTTCTATTGTGTTTTTTGCTCTGTTATTGACTACCATAAAGTGACATAGCTTCCATAGCTGCTGATCATATGCACTATTGTACTGCATTAAGGGGCATGTGCTTTGAACCTGTACCAAAAATGAAACTTATACTGAATTTTTTGCTATTTATTACCTTCAGCGCTTGTACTGGTCCTACTGGGCCTTAAACTTTATAGTCAGGTAGAAACTGCTAACTGCTAATTATTAAATAACTTATAGCATCTTGGAAAATCAGATAAGAATTATGTATGTCCTTAATGTTTTAGTTGTTTCAGTTATTGTTTAGTTTTCTAAAAGGTGCAGTGCTTCAAAGTTGATATATGACTCAACAAAGCTGATATATCACTCAAATGAATACTCTACATTTTCTGGAGGATACTGATGGTATTTATGTTGTAAAAGTAACTTTCTCAGTTGAATCTAGAATTCCTTTAATTAGTAATTAGCCCACATGAAACTGTGGAAATGAGTTCTTGTGATTCTGTGAGCAATTCAGAAATGTGGAAGTTGCTAGGGAGCAGTCCGTTGCTTCTGCTTGTCATTGCATTGTTGTTTCCACAGTCTTCATATTCATATTTGAACTGAAGAGTTTGTAGATTTGTTTTCTAAGATTTCTGATTTTGTAGCTGTATTCGCTGATGATAAACAATTTGGAAAGCAGTTTTCAATGTCATAGCAGGATCATGCTTTTCTTATGGGCAGTTTCCACTTCCCTGTTCTTCTTTCCCACAATTTTGACCCTTTATGAACATATTGTGTTTGAATCATTGCTTATGTTCATTCTCATGCACTCAGCTAACAGATCAGTTGCCATCATTTTCTCTCATGTAAGTGCCATGAGAGTAATTATGAATCCTTGAAAGATGAGATATAGTTGGGATTGGTATAATGAGTTGGCTTTTAAACTTGTGGATATTGTGTGCATATGGAAGTTATGGATTCTTAATGTGTGAGTTGTTACTATTAGGGCATGGTCAATGTAATTGTCATGTCTTTAGAATTTTCTTTCTTTCTTAAAGCATGTATGTTCCCCAATTTTATTGTTCATTTTTTTTCCCCATCCGCCATCCCTTTGTTTTCTGCTTCTTGTTGTTCATCATTGTTATCACCTTGTTTGGTATTGTCCCAGGTGGTAAATTATTAAAGGCACTCACAGGATTGAAAAAAAGGAGTGTGATATTATAAACTATTATAAACTAACCAGTTTATCATGATGGTTATCACTTGCTTTATTATTGACAAGTTTTAAGAACCACAGCTATCATAAGCCGACTTTTTCCATGGATTGAATGGAGTGAACTTTTTTCTTCTGTCTCTATTTCCAGCTTGCTTCTTCATCAACCTTCAAGGGTATTCTCTATGGCTTTGTCCTAGATGTCAATCTGGACAAACCATCACATGTCAGAATGGGATTTGAAAATGCTTGCAAATGATTCAGGTCAGAAATAATACTTAATTGACAGGGCAATATGGATGCTTTGCGATTTGTACAAAGACGTTGGAAAATTCAATTCCAATGTAATGTTCAACTGATTGCTATATTCATATGGAAAAATATATAGATTGTCCATTTTATTTTTCTTTTCCTTGTTTTGTTGTTTAAAGTCCTAGACTGTTGAGGTCTTTTACAAGAAACTTGTATGTTGCATGCATGTTTATGCACGTACAAGTGTTTGTGATTGGAAGTACTTTGAATTTAACCTTAGTGAGATCTTCTGAGCCTTTTCTTTTTCTGAATTTTCAGTCATTTTGGCTTTACTTAAATGCATTGAAGGCAAAGCTTGCTATATAAAAGCAATCAAATCTTTGTCCTTACCTAGATGAGGTGTGGTTCCTAAGCATAAGAGCGAGGTATATCTTTGAGGATTGATACATTGTCATGCTTTCCTTATGTTGTGTTTTTTTACCCACCAAACTGTATTTGTTTTGTTTTGAAACAGAAACAGCAAAGTTGAAGCAGACAACATTTATATGCAGATACGCATCAAGGCACCATAGGAAGAAAATAGTTAAAAGAAGGAAATTGTAACAATTAAGAGTTCTAAAATTACCAGAGGACTCTTGCGTGTATGCCTAGCACCATTATCACTGTCAACACCAACCTCATTGCCAGTTGCCATCCTCACCACAACCAACACTAGCATTGGAAATTCCCACTTCATTGGCACTGTCAAGTGTGCGTTTAACACAGCCAGAGCTTAAGCTCATAAAGCTGATTCACTCCTCAATACAAGTGAAACTAGTGAGGTGAAAAATGGAAAGGGAAATGTGCTTCTTTTTTTTTCTGTCACTTGATACTAGAACAGGGCAAGTAACATTTGAAAGAGTGGAAATATTTTTTACCCACTAATGAGGGAGAAATTGTAAGAACGAAGGTAATACTAATGAGTTTTTTTTTTTTTTTTAACCACCAATACCAATGAGTTTGATTTTTATCTTTTCATATCGCATGCAAATTTTTCATCACTATCATACAATGCTTTGCAACGACTTTTGTCACGCATGCTATTTGATTGCTCGGTTCAGATGGTTTCTACTCGTTTTCTGTTTTCTGCCTTTAGCGGTTGTGCCTGATAAGAATAAGAAAGTTCAGCGGCAGTCAAATTATTGCAGAATTACTTTGCCTCCACTTCCCTTTCCCTCACACTATACATGGCAACTATAGAGGGAAGAGAAAGGATTAAAAACTATAAATTTATGGAAGAAAAAGGAATAAAAATTATAAATTTATAAATTTTTTTGTGTTTGGTAATTTAAAATTAATTAATAAAAAAAGAAAAATTTTTAAAAAGGAAATAAAACTTCAAATTACAATATATTTTAGAGTAGAAATATTTTACACCACAATTTAGAGTGTAATTAATTTTACTTTTTACAAGAGGAATAAAAGAGAATAATTTCCCTTCAATTCTCTTACTCTTTTATTAACTTTTAATTGCCATGTGATGCCAAAAGTGAAAGTTTTGGTAAAGAAACTATTAGAAAATGATACTGCTACCAAAACAAGGATCTTATTGCAACAAAATGTTGCAAATAGAAAAAAATTGCAATTACATGCAGATATCTAGGGCTTCTTCTTCTTTCTTTTTTTTATTGCAGCAGTAAAAGTTTTCAGGTAAATTTCACTATTACACCCAGAATTTTCAATTTGATCATCATTTCTTAATATGCGAAGAGAAAATAATTAGTCTTTGGCATATTACAAACTTATCAATAAGTTAAAAAATAGCTACCATTTCCTTTATCTCATGGCTTATCTTTTTTACTTCAAAGATTTGTTGAACAATATATAAGAAGTTTTATACACGATACACATATACAAATAACTTGAAAAAGTCCTTTCCTGATGTTAAATACACAAGGCTAACAATAAGGATGTAGAAGCACGAATTGATAAACAAATATTAACATTAGGTACCTAATCTGCAATTCATGCTGGAATCAGCATCAAACTGAGAAGATCAGCCATCAAGGACCATCTAAGTTTGGTCAATTCCACAAATTGTCAACTGATTTAACCAGCTTCCCACAAATCTTACCATGGCTCCCAAGTGACTTTCATGCATTATCACCATATACAGAGATAATGATTACGGTTATTTTAACTAAATTATGCAAGCTCATTCGCCCTGTATTCACATGAAAGCCAGCAGCAAGAGGATGTCTAATATGGGGAAAAAAATTAAAAAGATTCCAGCATGATTGGAGTAGTAGAGGAAAAATTCAGGAGAATTTAAGTTAAAAGGCCAGCTCCATCAGGCAAAATTTACAGGCCATTTCCAGTGTGTCCGCTGTCCACTAGACATAAGAACATGCAAAAAGAAAATGTACTGCAAGTCACAAGAACAGATCATTATTATTATATACACAAGTTCCTCAGCACAACAATAGCCATTGTTTCAGTAAAAGCCTATTCATCTCTCCTACAGGTTAATGGGAAAAGAATATTGCACATCCGGTGCTACCATCTCTCAAAATCAGGGTACACTGACTCCACCCTCCCACTTGTCATAAATATCTGGAATAGAATTAAAAAAAAAAACAGAAAAACAAATTAAACCTGATTAGCAACCATGAAACAGGACTCAGTCATTTGACGAGTAAAAAACCAAACTACACTAATTGAATCTTTATTTTTTAGTCATAATGATGGAAGACTTCCAAAGAGGAAACGAAAAATTCATGCAAAAAAGCACACTAAATGGCATAACCTTTAGACAACAAGAAACAAAAGCTGGAGTGTAACAATTTTCCACACTGATTTATTGTAAATAATGACAATTTGATTAGACCAATAGCAACCACAACTGACGATTTTGATTACAACAAAAAGCAATATTGGAATCAAATACTGAATAAAACGGTTACAACTTATAAGTCATCAGGTAATGAAGAATGATACATTCTAATTTGTGGAAAAGTTCTAACAGAAAACGATAACAACAATATTAGTTGTATAACCAATATAACCTTCACTATTCATAAATACTAGTCCAACATGCATGAAAGTAAAAACAAAAGAAAATAATAACAAACAAACAAGCACTGGCAAACACAAGTCGCACAAACTTGGAAATTAGGATCAGCTTATTAGAAGTGATTGATTCTATCAAATCGATTCAAAGGCCAGTAGATAAATATTAAAAAAAAAAACATGTTAGACAAATTATACAATGATATAATCAATATATTAAAAAAAAAGACCCCAACAAAGTCAAATCAAACCAAAATGAAAAAAACATGAAATCAATTTAACAAATCATTTACATTTTCTGGTCCTGTAAACATTACCAAAATACAACCATAAAGATTAGAGAAATTAAAAAAAAAATGTGAAGCCTACCAAAATAGTGGACATTGATATTTTAGAAAGTCAAGCTCAGAAATATAGATGAAATTACCAAAGTTAATGAGATCCAGCTCATGAAACTTGAAGTGAAATTGCAGCCCCAACATTCCACTCAATAAAGATGAACAAGTTACCCTGACTTAGTGTTGCATCAGCACATCAAAACAACTAACCAAAAACTTAACTGTCTTTCCTACTGTGTATTTCACTTATATTCAGTTATATATCATCTATAATTCCTACTTCTTCACTATCTTTATAATTTTCATTGTATTCCTTAATAGCTTTTACAGATTTGTTCCCATTATCACTAACTGTTCGACATCAACTGCTATCTTCTTTCTTCCTTCAGTTTTTCCTCATTCTCTAAATTCCCTTCATCCTTGACATCTACTATTACTTGAAGAAGTTCTACTGGGGTAGCTGCTGGGTCCAGCTCCCTACAACCTTTCGGAGCATTTGGACCTTCTTGGCCCGTAAGCAAATATGATGGAACATGATGAGAAAACCGAAACATCTCTTCCTTTGGAATAGACTTGATTTCTCTAGGGTCCAAATGCTGGTGGAACACAGTCTTGAAACCAGCAACCTTTATTAATGGGGCCACAATAACACCTTGATCATCACTGTAATCTTCAAGAACTTCCACCATGTCATACTTGTGTATTACCTCATCTGCAGTCAACTCATTCCAATCAGGAGACCAATTCCGATATAGAGCCCAAACATCTCCCTTCTTGGGGTATATCTGAATTACCCCACGAGTGCCTTTTGTCCACTTTACCTTGTGTGAAAAGGAATTAAGTGAGTTATAAATCTCATACCTCCCTACTCTGAACTCACCACACGTCTTTGAGAATCCAGAACCAATCCAGTTTAGCAGGCCCAGTTCACTCTTAGTCTTTGAATTAAGCCAACTGATCTTCATCTTAAAAGGATTCAAGGATATTATTTTATGAATCATGGCATAGTATCGGGGCATCCCATCATCACCATCATATGCAGCCCATACCTGGTTTTCCTTAAAACATGTCTCAATTCTGTCCTTGTCAAAATTATGAAAATCTGGATCTGGAACATCTATTGACATAGTTTCCAGAGTTTCTACATCTGCTTTTGCATCAGAAGTGCCAGGAGAACACTTGCTGTTCTCTGTATCCAGTGGCTTTGCAGAATTATTTTGATCACACACATCAGAGTCTGTCCGAAATACTTCTACATTATTTTCTTTAACATTGCTCTTAGCATTTGTAACATCAGATTTATTTACTGTACTTGAGTTCAGTTCATTTAGTTTCTGACGAATTTCTACCCTAGCTTTCTCCATTAATACAGCTTGCACTCCAAACTGGGAAACATCCCTTGTGGCATACAGCTGAGTGATTCCATTGACTCTCCCCATTTCACCACCCTTCTTCGATTGAAATAAGTCATATTTTCTAGCTTCTCCAGTAACATTTACTTGATCTGTAACATCGCCTGCACCGCTGCTCAAACCAACATCTTCATTACTTCTCCTTCTCTTGTTAGAATTTGTGTATCCAGTAGAAGTTACACTACCCGTTCTCTTGGAGACATTATTCTTTCGCTTAAGGGCCTCCTCCCTTTTTGTGGCTGCTTGAGCTTCCTCACGCTCTCTCTTCACTTTTTCATATGCCTGCTGAACCACACTTGCAGCTTGTGCAACAGATGAAGCACCACCTCCTTTGGAGAATGGACCCCAATGGAAGTTGGTTTGATTATAGGAATCTGGCCCGCTGAACCCTCCTGGTCCAGCATTTGGAGGAGCCACATTGTTACTACTAGAATTTGATGTATTTTTGCTGGAAGGTTGATGATTTGAATTTTGTCGCTGCTGAGAAAAATTCCAAGTGGTAGAGGACTTAGAACCAGTTGAAGGTGGAGGCGCTGTTTCAATAGCCAAAAATGGCTCATGGCAATTAGGACATAAGAGATTATGATTAAGATACACTCTAAGATACTCATATTGCATCTTGCATCCATGACACACAGTCCAAAAAGTATTGGGCTTTGATTTATGAGATGCAACTGTAGCTGAGGAATGACTAGTTCGAGGAGTGCTCTTATGTGTTTGAGCAGTCTTCTGTGTCTTTGTACTTGATTTAGTGAAATTATAAAAACCACTGGACCCTGGTGTTGCCGATGAACCCCCAGCAGTACTTGATACTTTTTGAGATAATTTGACATTCCTCCTCTTCTGGTCATATACTACCTTCTTAGACTTATCAGACAATAAACTCCAAGCCTCAGAAATAAGCTTAAATGCTCCATCAGCTCCTACAGACTTGTTTTTGTCAGGATGAAGCATCAGAGCAAGCTTTCTATACTGTTTTCGCACTGTTTCATCATCAGCTTGTGGATCTGTGCCAAGGATCCCGTACCAATCTGCGTCCCCATTTATCTTTTTTTCAGCTGATATATATACATCAAGTGTTGATACCATTTGTTGAACACCCTCAAGATTAGGATACAAATTTTGAGCCTTCAAAGCAAATCTCTTTGCTCCGGCAAGGTCCTTTGCTAAAAACTTCTTCTCAGCAATCTCTTTTGCCTTTGCAGCCTCATCTTTATTGCATTCCATTTTCCTTGCTCCACTTTCTATGCCTCTTCTTCTTCTTCTTATATTTTCGTTGTTCTTTTTCCAAGAGCTGTCAGAGCAAGAGTGCGAGTAAATTTAAGAAACACTACTACCACATTTTTGAAGGTACAATTCTTGGTCTCTTCAAGCTTCAAATGAGGAGACATATACAAAGGCCCAAACTCTTCTCTTCGTGATCTCTCTTTCAAACTCTCGACCCTCCTGCCAACAAGATAACTTGTAGTCGAAACAAACACTAAATTCAATCAATTGCTGTCCAACATAAAAATTAACCCAATCATAAATTAGCCTAAATAAAACTAGAACAGTAAACAGTTACACAAAGGAAATGTGAAGCAAAAGCATGGAGTACCTATCCTGTCAATTCAAGGACAACTCATCCATTATAGAAAACCCAATTATTTACCTAAAATTCCAACAAAAAAATAGTTCTTGAAATGAAAATCATAGGCGTTTCGTGGTTAATAGGAAAAAAAAAAAAGCACTCATCCCTAAAACAAAAGAAGCAGAATTTTAATCGTAAAAGACCCACCAACCAATCATGTAATGAAGAGTCGAGTTCGAAAAACCACAATAAAAGCATACAATTCTAACATAAACACCATAACAAATCATAAACAAAACATCACAACAAAAAATCCAAAAGAAAAAGAAAAGGGAAATTTCAAGGATCAGAGCAATGAATCATAATTCTTTGTCTCAAAATGGTAATCCTAAACAATACTAGGAACCAACAGCAAACAAAAACCACAGAAACGATACATAAGGGAGCATGAAATTACCAGTGTATCGGGGCAGATCGAGCAGCACGAAGCAATTGAAGCGCAGAAGCTGAAGTTTTAATAAAAAGACAATTACTTTCTCTTTTCTTCTCCAGCTAGTTCCCTCTGTCACTTGCAGTTCGACTTAGGGTTCATGCCATTCAACTCCTTTCTCTCTTCTTCTCGATTAGACCTGTTCAAAACCGAAATGCTTCTGTTTGTACATAGGCTCCAGCTGGCTCGGCTCGATGGCCTCTGGTGTTGTCCAAGCCCAGCCCATGAAGAAAGTTTAAATCATCCTTCTACATAAGTTCCTTTTAGCTTATTGCAAATTGAGTAGAATGTATTTGGTAAATTTTGATAATCAACAGTTGATAGTTGATTGACTCTCAATTAGTTGCTAATTCAAATCAGGTCTCTTTTAAAACTTTTTTAAAATTGTTCACTATAATTTTTTTACTTTTACAAAATTAACCTTTTAAAAATAAGCGCACATATATTTATTTGCCGTTTCTCATTCTCATTCATGAAACCGATCAACTTCAGCTTTGTTTTATATCTTCATCAAACCTCTCATCAAATTCTTTTTCCTTACCAGACGAGTATGTTTCCATCAGTTTTGTTGCTTTGTAGGTACTCATATTGCTTACTTTTTTTTTCTTTTTTACTTTCTTTTGTTGTAATATATGTAAATTTTATGAATTGTGTGTTAAATTAGCAGGTTAATACCAAGGCAAAGGTGCATTTCTATCCTAATGTTTATATCGAGGAGCACATATGCTCTTTATGTTTTTTTTGGACCATTTAAGTATAAAATTATATTTTTTTCTATGTTTTTGTCCCCTTACTTAACATATGTTCAAGTCTCCATTTTTTTCTTGGATAAAATGTAATTTTTTCATATAAAAATATCAATTAGAACCCTAAGAGTTCTTTTTTCTTTCACACAAATCCTAACTGAAAACCATCCTCCTCTTGTAATTCTCTCTTTCATTATTTTCGCTTCTACAATAATTTATGCATATATTTAAAAAACAAAAGAAAAAGACAAATTACTAATTAAATACAGAAACAACTGGAAACAAAAATAATTATTGTTACAACAGCGAATCATTTCTTCTCCTTGAAATGACTGGAGCAGTAACTACTGCCAAAGGAACCGCTGCCACTGCAGAAGATACTAATCAGCTCTTTCCTAAATGTTTACAAACAACTCTTAGCCTTGCTTGTTTTAAGCTCTTCACATTGCTCAACATAGCAACAACTTCCGCTATTTATGTGTTTGATTGCTTCTTCTTGGCAACTGTAGTTTGTTTCGACGGTGAAGATTTCTGAGCTGTGGCTAGGTCCGAAGGTAGAGGAGAAGGATTTGCTGTAGCTGGAGACGAAGCAGATAGTTTCAGTCTAAAAGCTTAGTTGGCCCGAGAATTTCAACTTGTCTCTATAACATTTGGAAATGCGAATGTAAAGTGGCTTCACCTTCTTTAGGTATTTTTGTATAACATCTTTTAAAAATTGTTTCTCATATAAAGATGCAGTGCCAGTAGCAGTGGCGGCGTCTGCAGTGGTTTCCTTAGCGTTACTTTGTTTGTTTGACTTGTTAGCGCTTTTACTGTTCTCTATAGTAAAGAGGAAAACTAGTGGTACTTTCTCTACCTTAAACTTGACAATAAAAAGCTTGCTCTGTTTAGTTGTCATTTCCTTTATTTTTTGCAGTTGGCATTATAATAGAAGATCGGACTAAAAAAAGAAAAAAAAATATCTTTGTTGATGGTGGTGGTGATGTCCATATGACTAGCATGTTGGGTATGCTTCTTTATTTTATCATAGCAATACAGTCATAGAACTCTCACTTATAGCAAGTGAAGTTACTCATGATGTCCGAGGTTGCATTCCAAGCTCATATAAGTGAAGAACATAATGTTGCCATTAACTCATGTATGTTGGCCGATGAACCAAATTGTATTTAAACATGTATCTCTCTCAAGACTCCAACATATTACTTTGAATAAACACTGAATGTGACTTTGGTTTTTTATCCTAATTTGCTAACCAGCTTGTTCATTATGAGCCACATTGTTAGAGGACTTTCCTAGGCTATAGATGCCCCAACTTTTACTATGCTTTAAAAGATATTTTATTTTACTTGTCACCTAATGCTTCTTTCTTCATTGCACAAGGGAATTTAGATGTGCCACATTTGCTATGGAGAATAAAAGTGCATATGTTCATCCTTTGAAGTTTGGGTGAGTTAATGATGGTTGGGTGAGAGGTTAAGGGAAAGACAGGGTAAGGATGATTGAAAAAAAAAAGGTTCTAATTGTTATTTTTATGTTAATAGATAATGGATATGTATAACAGTGTTTATTTTATTTTTTGAAAACATTAAGTGAGGGGCCAAAAACACAGAAAAACATAATATTGTGCTTAAATGGTCCAAAAAAAGTAAAGGGCATATGTGCTCCTCGGTATAAACATTAGGGGCAATAATGCACCTTTGCCCTTAATAAAATTCTTGTATTTTTGAAGAAGAATAGATTACTATGTATCTTCCACAACTCAGGACTATTAATCACTCCTAACAAGTAATATGTTATATTTTTGTATATGTGTATTAATTCTTGTTAAATTTTATATGAATCCTTGATGATGAAAGGACTATTTTGGTGTCTAATTCTAGTCAATACGAATGAGCACCACATGAGTTGGTTGCTCTTTCCTTGCACACAGTATTTGGAACTCAAGTAGATGATTTACAGATCTAAAAGAATTTCTTTATTTGTTTTTCATGTGAAGTTTTTTTTTTTTTAAGTTAATATGGTTGGGATGAATAAGAAGGAAATTAAAGCTTCTTTGGGCAGGAGAACTTGTCTTATGCACTTAACATTACAGCAATGGTCTTTTCTAATGTGCATTGTAATTCTATCCCTCCAACATATTTCTTTTTAATTCGAATTATATAAGCATACGTTTTAGGGGCTGAATTCATGATGTTATTAAAGTCCTTCAATTTTTAAGGCATTTGCATTATTAAAAACATTGCAAAGAGTAATGGAGCCATACATCTAGGGCATCCTTAAAGCTCTATCACACCCTAAGACATCCATATTTGTCTTCTTGCAAAATTTTCTTAATCGGTTATCTCTTTGTTGAACAAATCTAGGTTGCAATATTGATGCTTAATAGGTTATTGTTTCTTTTTATTTATCCAAAAAGACTTATAAGGAGGTGATGCAACCTATTATGGGGATATTGGTTGTATTGAATTGATGGCTCTATGTAATATTTAATTATGGAACAATTTTTCTATTTGTTTTCTTTTTTTGTCTTTTTATTTTTTAATTACTGCATTTTAGTTTGTATGTGCTATATTTAGAATTATAACATGAGAATGATGCATTATCCTTTTTTCTTTCAAGAACAAGTAAAACAATACGCACACACATGTTTGAGTATTGATTCATTTTGTAGCTTTATTTTCCTGTTTATGAGTGTTATATCTCTTTGCAAGCTAATGCTCTATTGAAAGGTTTTCTGCACCTCAAATAGTATCTAATCTCATTTCAAGTTAAGGAAGTAAGTAAATTCTCTGCTTTATTTTATGTAGCTTATATGCACAGGTATAAGAAAAAAAATGTTTCAAGAATTATATTATGATTTTATTAGGCAACTTGCATGCATGGACAATGGATGTTGGTTATTATAACCTTTTTTTTTATTATCTAAATAAATGTAGTAATATATCTAAACATATTTTTATGTTGTCATTAGGCCTCAAAATTTTTTTTATATTTAAATAAATGTAGTAATATATCTAAACATTTTAGTGGTATCATTATAGTTTTATTATATTGAAACATAAAATTTAATATTACTTGCAAGCCTAATACCTGAATTATTTTTGCATACATTTTTTTATGACATGATGTGTGTTTCTATAATTAATATTATTAGTGAACTTAATTTTATTTTACCTTTAGGTTTTAATGTGTCTCAAAAAAATAAGACTAGTGGAAGAGCTGTATGAACAAGTGAACAATTCAATTTATTTGTTGAATTATGTGTTAAAGGCATAAACATAGGTAAAAGGAGCGGACGTGGATGGGGTGATAATGGATAGTCATGGATGGAAAATGAAATGAAAATCGTGGGTGTGATATTCACCAAAGAACAACAAAAACATAAATGGGATTAGATGCAAGATCAATGGAAATTATGAAAAGATTTTATAGCAAAATAAACCGGAATAGGATGGGATCCCATGAAAGGTACAATTGTTGCTTCTAATGAATGGTGGAATGGAAAAATAGAGGTTAGTAGATTATATATATTACTTTATTTTAAATACCTAGATGAATTAATTTTATGACTATTTTTTAATATTTATCTATGTTTTAGGAAAATTCAAGCTTTGCAAGGTTTTATGAGAAAGGAATTGGACAAGAACTTTATGAAAAGTATCAAATTATATTTACCAGTATTGTGGCTACATGAGAATATGCATATACTCCATCTTCTAGAATTTTGCCTACTGACTTAGAAGAGTTGGAGTCTGATATTCATGTGGAGCAAACAATTGACAAAGAAGAAACTTTTGAAGATCAATTAAATTAAATGATGAGTGGAGGATCTACATTTGGAGAACCATTTGGCCAATTTGCTCATAGTATAGGTTTAGAAAATATTGAAGGTGATGATGATCAGCATGGTAGCAAACATAAAAGAAAAGAGAAATTTACTAATGATACAACAAAAAAGAAAGAAAAGATGGGGAAAAAAGATATCAGGGACTGAACAAGTAACCAATATAGTTAGAGAACTTAAGGAAGGTATAAGAGAATGTATGGAAAAAAATCTGCTACATTATGTAGAGTTTTAAAAGATCATTTGGGTTGTTCTATTGAAGAAGTTATGGAAGATGTACATTCTTTTCCACAAATGACAGTGGCTAGTGATATCCATTTCTTCAGCACGTTATTGCTTGACCAAAAGTCAAAAAGAGAGATATGTAACACTCTTAAGGATTCAGAGACAAAATGGAAGTGGCTCAAATATCATCCTAGAGGTCCAAGGCTTGTGGAAATCGAGTAACTAATTTTTTATTAGGATTTAAAAAATAGGTTTTTTTTACTATTTTAAAAGGGTCTAGAATTAAATATTAAGTATTTATTATATTTTTAGATTTTCTTGCGAATTTTGTTTCAATTGTTGAACATTTATTTAATATATTTGAATTGATATTTAAATTACATTATACTCTTATGAATGTTTTGTTCAATATGTTTAATTTTTAATATTATTCATTAAATTGCATTCAATAATTAATCTTTTAATTTTTTTGATAGACATGGATACTATACAACAAATCATTTTTTATGATGTTGATGTTGATGATTAAGTATAGGAAACAACAGTGCATACTATCAAAATTATATCTGAATATTATTTGAGATATTACAAACAACCATGTATGGATTCATAACAAATAGGGATTATATAGTTATTAGAATTAATAATAGGAAGTGACAAAAAATGTCTTAATATGTTTAGGATAAATAAGTACATATTAATTAACCTTTGCCGAGATCTTGAAAGGAACTATGGATTAACTCCTTTACGCAGAATGACAGTCTTAGAAAAAGTTAGTATGTTTTTATACGTTCTTTCTTTAGGAGCATTAAATCGACACGCTTAAGAACACTTTCAACACTCAGGTGAGACAATTAGTAGAAATTTTCCTGAAGTGCTGAAGACAATGATGCGATTCTGAATTAATGTAATAAAGCCTAAGGATCCAACTTTTTCAACAATTTCTTCCGAGATACTTAACAATGAGAGATATATACCTCACTTTAAGGTACGTTAATTTATATTCTATTATTAAATATCTAGATGTAATTTAAATTTAATGACTATTTTCCAAAATAGGATTGCATTGGAGCAATTAATGGAGCTTATATGTTAACTTGTGTAAAAGAAGAAAATATAGTTCGTTATATTCGTAGCAAAGAAGTGTCTACACAAAATATTACAATTGCTTATAGTTTTGACATGCAATTTATTTTTGTAATAGCGGGATGGGAAGGTAGAACACATGATGGACGACTCTTTCAATATGTCACTCATAAAAAATTAATAAATTTTCCTAAGCCACCACGAGGTATACATTACATAGCATCATACTATATGAATTGATGTGTTTTATAATGATAACATGTGTGTGCATATCTCTATATATAAATAAATAAATAAATAGGAGTGGTCTCAAGAAGAAAAAGAGAACCACAAGAACAAAAAGGCTATGTTGGTTCTTATTTCTTCCATGTCGATAGAGGAAGGAGGCATTCAATTCCAAAGCAAAAGAAACAAAAACAAAAAAGAGTGGTCTTAAAAAGAAAAAGGGGAGAACCACAAGAACAAAAAGGTTATGTTGGTTCTTATTGCTTTCATGTCAAGAGAGGAAAGAGGCAAGATCCAAAATTACATTTTGGTTAAGGAGATATGGGAGACCTTGAAAAATCACTACGAAGCCAATATTCATGTACGATTTAAGAAGGTCCAACTCTATATGTTTGAATATGAGATATTCAAGATGAAGCCTCATGAGAGCATCACCGATATGACAAATCGCTTGAATGCTCTCTTAATAACCTTGAGGAAGTTGGGGAAGCATTACACCAACCAAGATTTTAAAGATGCTACCTAAGAAGGATTTAGAGTTAGGAGTAACTTCAATTGAAGAAGCTCATGGCCTCTCTAAGCTTTCAATCGACATCCTTATAGGTAAGCTTCTCACTCATGAGCTTACCTTGAGACAAAGAGAAGAAGTATAAGAAGGAAAAGAGGAGAAAAATAAGAGTTTTGCTTTTAAAGCATCACAAGACTCAGGTGATGAAGATGACATTAAATATTCAAGCGAAGATGATGATGACATTGCATCATTCACACGAAGCTTCATGAACTTAAAAACTTGACCAAGCACAAAGAATCCAAGAGAGGTGGCTCCAAAAAAGTAAAAGAAATAATATACTTTAAGTACAAGAGGCATGTTCACATTCAAAATGAATGCCCCAAACTTAAGCACAATTATAAAGGAGCTAAAGAAAGGAGAAAACCTTTTAAGGCCACTCGAGATGATTTATCTAAATTCGAGATGGAGGAGAAGCAATAAAAGGTATCAAACATTTACTTTATGGCCTTGGAGGACAAAAATGAGGTACTTTCCTTATTTACACACTCTTGTGATGATTTTTGTGATAATTCTTGTGATTACTTGTGTAATAATGAGCTTGATGATGATGAGGAACTTGATAATGAGAGCTCCTTAATAGAAAAATTAATTTTAAAATCTCAAAATTTTCTTTCAAAGAAAAGGTTTTATAAAAAAGAGTTGACAAAATTGTCCAAAAGTTTTGAGGATTTATAGTATAATTTTTATATGTTAGCTCCTCAAATGAGATGCTATCTCATGATTTGAAAGCCTCTCTATCTTTGAAAGATGAGTTTAATAAAGTTAAAAAAAGAAATTGAAATGCCTTTAAAGAGATTTTAGAACTTAAAAACTCTATTTCCAAATTTCACAAAGGAAACAAAATACTTGATAATCTTTTAGATTCTCAAAGGTTTTTATAGGAGAAATTTAGATTTGGTTATACTAATGGAGCATCTACATCATCAAGTCCCCCTAAGTTAGTCAAGACTATTCTTGCTTCATCCCTAAACCAAAGGTCTTAAGAATCTTAGTGCTAAGGGAAAGCCATAAAAGGCTAATCTCCCTAAAGGTCAAGGGTTCAAGGTTAAGGAAACCCCAACCTCATCATGTGTTCATGTATTATAAAGACATATACATACACATGAGCATAAAAACTCAAAAATTCATGTATAGTTTCTCTTGTGATATACATTCATATACTAAAACACTCGTACCTAGAAAAGCCACCAACCATTATGATCCCTCCTCACGATTTTAAGTATACTTATAACCCCTTTTCTACAACTCAACAACAGCCATGCCAGATCACAGTGGCTAGATTTTTTAGGGTTATGATTATGAGCAATCTCCTCATGATCATTAGTAATCCAGATTCTACAAAAAATAAAAGAAATATTTAATAAAGATAGATGAGTGTTGGAATAAAAATCAGAGCTCTAACAGCTATAATTTCATCCCCCACTATAAATACCAAACCAATAACTCATTGATGAAGTTAGATGGTTGGTTGAGAGAATCCTCGAGTGAATTCTTTATCAAAAATCTTTGTAATACTTTCATTTTCATTATATATTCATTTCTTTTTTTTTTTGTAAACAAACACTTATTGAGTTTGTATATACCCTTCTTGAGATAGTTGAGTGTGTGATTAGTTTATAGCATCTCTCTTCTACACTTTTCTTAGGGTTAGAAAGTGGGTAATGAAGATCAATTCAACTTTGAGTTAGTGTTGAGTCCTTATGAAAAACGCGTATTATAAAAGATTATAAGTTAGCCTTGAAAACTCTTGTAGGAAGGTTTAAGTATAAGCTTTGAAAACACCTGGGAATAAGTTGAGTGTGAGCCTTAAAACACTTGGTAAAATGTTACTGTTGAGCTTAAAAAACACTCTTTGTAAAAGGTTTAGTGTTGAGCTTTGAAAAACACTTAACAATCTATTTGAATAAGATTGGGGTTAAAAATCGTAACTTGGGGATAAGTTAGGTAGGAGATAAGAGACATAGGATTGATTGAGAATCCAAACTCCTTAAAATCATTTATGTTCTTATGAATGTTCTCTTTCTCTATTTCCCATTATTGTTCTTGTTTCATCCTTTGGTACTTTGCTTAATCACTTTTTAATTTTGTCTTAATTTTCAAAATTTTCATGATCAATCCAAATGCCCTATCTACCTCCTTAGGGCATTTTCATAAAATAATTGCC